>QFEC01014045.1:0-23256 GCA_003316585.1 Gomphus bonarii | reverse complement strand
AATGTCGGCAACGACAAGAGCTTCAATACTTAGGAGCGGAAGAGGGAAATGAGCAATGATACTTGTCGGTGTATTGACCAGCTCAAGACTGAGCTTTAACTAATTACCTAAGAACTGTACATATAGTCTGGCGGAGTAGCGGAGTCCAATAACAAGTAATAGAAAGGGGAGAAGTGGAGAAATCATGACAGATACCCACCATATCGAGAGAACTGGGCACAGATCGAAAAAGTACACAAGTCAGCACAGCGCATATCGAAAGCATAGAACAGCAGCACGTACACAAGGATTCCAGTTGCCACGAGACTGTCACAGCACCAGAAACGACACGCGTATCGACGTGAGAGACACACATGATGTACGAAGGACCAGTGATCACATCACCAGTGCAATTGAGGCATACCAAAAGGGATTTCAGGAGAGAGACGAGAAGCGAAGTGATGTGTATCGCATCACATGACATCGTCACTCGTCACTCGTCACAGTCACCCGTCACCCGTCACACAGTCACCCGTCACATCATCATCACCGTCACATCACCGCCACACACACGCGTCAGTCACGCGTCAGTGACACGTGCGTGCAAACCATCGTGCATACAACATCTCATTGCCACTACACACCAGGGGACATCTACCATACACACCTCCCCCCACACACATGTACCCCGAACCGGCACACACATATAGGCGTGCGCAACAACCGGAATACCAACGACGTGTCGAGTGCATCACGGCGGACATCGCATGCGTCTCTAGAAGGGGCATGCCCAGGCATATGCAGGATACATAGATGCTACTTTTAGTATATAAGAAAATGTATTAGAATAAAATAAAAAAAGCTTTTAGAAACCATTAAATTCTATTCCCAGAATTAGAACAAGTTAAAAGAACATCTCCCTCCTCTCATATATCTGCCTACCCTAAAGTTTAGCCAACTAAGTAATCCAATCTTATTATTTACAAAATGTTCTTTTCATCAAACTTCAGTCAAATACCTTGGATACATACCCTCACCCAAGGGACTCACTATGGCTGAGGAGAAGATTAAGAGCATCTTAGAGGGGTCCTTATTGGACACCTGACTGAAACTTGATTGTGGAGACAGATACTTCAGATTATACACTTGCAGTCATTCTCTCCTAACACATCTCAGATAGTGAACTCCATCCTGTAGCCATTCATTTCTGTGTGCTAATGAGTGTCAGCAGAGCATACATAAGTATGGAGAGGAGGCAGTTATCCAGGGCTTGGGGTGGAAGGTTTAGTTTCAGGCATGGCTGGGTTAGGTTTTGTTTAAAAAAGAACAAATTCTGAGTATTACTGCATATATCACATCATCAAAACTGCAATAACTCTGCCAGTTCTACTCTCTTCAGAGATAAACTTGACAGTGAGATTACAGACAATATAAAGAGCCTACCCAAATAATTTCATGATTTTAGGACAACATTCCATCAAATACTGTCCACATGGCCCCATACCTAACTTCGCAGGCTGCAACACCATTCAGATTAACAGAGTAACAATTGCTTGGCTTGCAAGCATTTTTCTTATATGAACTATTTTCTTATTCATTGCATACTTCTATTTTCCCCTAAGAAGTTTTCTATATCAAAATTCCTGCATATATGCACATGTACCATGCACATGGCCACATTAGGCCTGCTTCTATTTTGCTCCATATTATTTTCAGCTTACAAACTGTTTTCTTGTTTTCTATAAAAACTTCAATGTACTTACAAATAACTAGTACCAGAAATAAAAATTACCAATAACACTCCAGTTCACACTAGACTTCAAGTCACACTCAAATATCTTATCTGCACCCAAACCAAAGGTTAAACACCAGACACTGCACATTGCACTTCCCTTGTTAGGACTAGATTGCCACAAACTGATTATACCATGAATCCAAGGCTACAGCTACATTCTCAAAATCATTTACTATTATTCCACACACTTCCATATTATTTTTACTTTGTGAAAGAGCCATGGGTCAGTAAACTCACACTTTGGTGCTCTGTTAAGTGTGTGCACACATGCCCTTAGTTCAGGTGGTTTGGCTCAGTCCAATGAGCTGAGGTTGGATGTGGCATCAGCTTCAACATACTTGCATTGCGCCTATCTCCCTGCCCATGCCACTAGATTTCAGGCAGATGCTTAGTAGGCTTCCAAGATGCTTGGTACCAAACGATTGGACTACTAACTTAATGACTGATAG
Organism: Gomphus bonarii; assembly: GCA_003316585.1. Classification (NCBI taxonomy): domain Eukaryota; kingdom Fungi; phylum Basidiomycota; class Agaricomycetes; order Gomphales; family Gomphaceae; genus Gomphus; species Gomphus bonarii. The sequence continues at coordinate 21,033 of QFEC01014045.1, read as the reverse complement.
CATATGTCTAACTTAGTTGATAATCTCAATGGAGAATACATACATGAGGACTAATTACTTATATAGAGAATGAATTGCCATAAGATATATAACAATGTTGCACAAGGCATGGAAATGAGAATATAGGATATGGATGTAAGAATAGTAATATATGAAAAGCAGGCATACATGCCCATACATGTACCAAGGGCAGCCAAAGTGAAGTGAGCAAATAAACAAGAATATAATTAAAGTGTGAGGTACTGAACTGAACCGAATGTACTTGTAAGACTTGGGAGTCTGTAACTTGTAATATGGTACGTAAGAACTTTGGTCGGTACGACTGAGTGAACCAAGGCTCGGTAGATTGTACTTTGACAGTACCTCCATCTTAACAGCTGAACCCATGAAGCCATTAAGTGGAGTTTGAACCATTAAGGTTTTGGATGCCTATCTGAGGTAAGTGAATTGTTTGGGGACTGAATTTCCCAGGGTAGTCATTCTGCCATCACATCCTTGCCCACCCATCATCCCATGCTCCCCCCTTCTTTTATCCATAATGGGCTATGAAACTGACAAAGAACAGCAGCATCTTGAAGCACACCGAGTTGAGCACCAACACCATTGGGAAGAAAAAGAGAAGGTAGAGTGCAAGGCAAAGGAACATGCTGAGCATGAAGAACATGAGCATGTTGAATGCCTGGAGAGGGAGCAGAAGGAGGAGGAACAAAGGAAGCAGAAAGAGCGGGAGGAGTTGGAGCAGAAGGAGTGAGAGAAGCAAGAAGTGAAAGAGCAGGAGGACCAAGAGGCAGTTGCAAAGGCCACAGCTGCCAACACCAGGACCAAGGGCCCTGAGGCAAAAAAGGCAGAGGAGGACAAACAGGTGCATCAAAATGCACTCAGGAAACTTCTGCTGATGAAGAAGATCCATGTGCAGGCTCCCCCAAAGAAGGAAAAGGGGAAGCAGAGAGAGGTGCCAGTGCCAAGCACCTCAGGTATGGGTACTGAGGAGGTACCAAGGCCAAAGAGTGGGCAGCCATTAAAGGTAAGTCTAGTAACACACACACTTTTTTCGGATTTGTACTGATTTTTGTTAGAAGTCAAAAGATGCTGGGCCAGCAGGGTGAGCCAAGCTGAGTGGGCCCCCCTGTGAGAATTGCAGGAAGCAGTCTGATATCTGCCTTGTGCCCAAGGCAGGTGCAGCTTGCACACCCTGCAAACTGCAAAAGGTTCGATGCAACCTTTCGATTGGTTGCCTGAGAGCTAGTTTTGTTAGCTTCCATGAAGGCCTCATTTGCCTCTCAGTTCCAAGCCACTTTCTGAGCTGCTTCATACCATTCTTCCTGTTTATTGAAGTCTGGTGCCCCTTCTCCTAACAAAGCCACTTTGGTCTATATCCTCAGTTCTAAACATTTTCAGAACTTAATCACCATCATTTTGTGGTCATGGTATTTGGCTAGGTCTATAAGTTCCACAAATTGGTCAATGTACTCTTCTACCGAGTCCCTGCCCTGGTACCAGCTGGTTCCTTCTAGTTGTGTGAGGGCTGAGAGCTGTTCATTTTTTGGGCAGAAGTCTTCCACTAAGTCAGCTTTGAAAGCCTTCCAGTCCAAGTACAGAGGTCATCCAGTTTTCTCTCTTCTAAGAACCTTGTTTGCAAACTGAGCTGCTCGGTCCAACTTGAAAAATGAGAGGGCCCAGTGGATATGAGCTTGGTCATCTAAGAAGTGATCTCCACAGATTGAAAAGTAGATTTTGCAGGAGTTGAGGAATGCATGGCCTCTGTCTCAGTTTCTGTCAAAGTCTGAGGGAGAGGCTGGTCTGACTTGGGAACTAGCTGAGGGAGTGGGTTTCATGGGATTTTTGGCACCTGTGCTTGGTGGGGTCATCTTTGGGATCGATAAAGTCTCCCGGTGCACATGGGTTCCTCATTTAGTTTAGTCATAATTTTCCTCAAGGCTTCAGTGATTGCTGCATTGGTTACTCGGTTTGCCATCAACTCTTGCTCTAAGCACTGGAGGTATTCTTCGGCATCCATTTTGGAGCTTGAGCTCAGTGGTACGTGTGTAGCTGAGTCCATTGCAGTTATAGAGGAGGGGGAATCTGGTGTTACATATGCAAGTGAGGTGCTGTCAGAGTCACTTTTGCCAAGACCAAAGCTACCTATAGCTGCTACTTGTGACATGGCTCCCAGCCCTATTAGGTGAAGCTTTCCTAATGTAAGGGCAACCCCTGTTACACTTGTGGAATGTCACACAGTGCTAGCAAGGGGGAAATCCTAAGAGGAAAGCTTAAGGTCCCTTGCTAGTGAGCCATTTAATCTATATACCAAGGGTCCATGCTCTGCTTCCTCAGCATACCTTACCCTTCTCTTGGGGCTGAAGGTATGCACACCAGCTTCTATAAATATCAGGCGTCTTGGGAGCCAATCTCCCAGGACCTGAACCAAGGTTTGGGTATTCCACTCTTAGAGGTTTCAACCCAAACCAAGGTACCCTTCCTTATCCAAAGTGACTTGGTCTCAGGTTGAATGGGTCTCTTCCTAGCCTTCCCTGGCCCTCAGCTTCCCACCTTAGATCTTGGTTTGTAGCTTGGAAACTTCGTGAATAAGTGCCGAGATGTTTCTCAGGCCTGAGGGTGCAGAAGGTTCAGAAAGTCTTGCCAAAAACCTTGGGTTGTTCAGTCCATTCTCAGCCAAGCTGTGTTTGTTTCAGCTCAGGGCTTGAGATGGGTCATCCCCTGACAATGACCTTACATTACCCATGACTACTGATAAAGCCCTCAATGATCCTACATGGAAGAAATCCATGGATGATGAGATCAAAGCTCAAATCGAGAAGCACACTTGGGAACTGGTCATACCACCTCCCAATGTGAATATAGTTGGAAGCAAATGGACTCACACACTAAAAAAGGATCATAGAGGTACTATTGTATGTGCTAAATCATGCTTTGTAGCCCAAGGTTTCATGCAAACCTTTGGAGTTGACTATGATGAGACATATGCACCAGTCATTCACATGATGTCATTACAAACAATATGTGGTATTGCAGCTCAAAACAATTGGCCTATCCACCAGATGGACATGGATGTTGCATACTTAAATGCTGAACTTAAAGACCCTATTTATATGCACAAGCCACCTGGGTATTTTGAACAAGAACATGATCATGTACTTTTATTGAAAAAGTGCATTTATGGTCTTAAACAGTCAGGTAGAGAATGGTACAAGTGTCTGTCAAATGCATTATTTCATATGGAATTTACAAGGTCATCTTCTGATGTGACAGTGTTCTACAGACATGGGACCAAAGGTTTCATGATTATTGGAGTAGCCGTAGATGACCTCACCATCACAGTGATAGATGAATTCACTATATATGGCATCAAATGAGATTTAGAACAGATCTTCAAGATGAAAGATCTTGGTGAACTACACTGGCTGCTTAATTTGAAAATCAACCATGATAGAACAGCCAGAACAATTAGTTTCTTGCAAGAAGTGTACATCGACAAAATTCTTGATTGTTTTAATCTTATGGATGCTAAAACCCACATGACTCCACTTGATCCAACTACAAAACTATCTAAAGAGCAATGTCCAACTACTGATGAAGAAAAGAAGGCCACGAACAAAGTACCATACTGGCAAGCAATAGGATCACTTATGTGGACAGCAGTTGCCACACAACCTGACATTGCATTTGCCATATCAATACTATCTCAGTTTCTCCAGAATCCAGGCCTTGTTCACTGGAATGCAGTGATACACATATTTAAATATCTCAAGAGAAGAAACTGATATTAGCAAGGAACTGAGAAGGACTAGTCGGGTATATGGATGCCGATTGGGCTTTGCAAGACCATAGACACTCAATAACAGCATATATCTTCCAAATTGACTCTGGAAGTATCTCATGGAGTTGCCAGAGACAATCCATAGTTGCTCTCTCATTGACCAAGGCTGAACTCATTGCCTTGACACATGCTACTAAGGAGGCAATATGGCTGAAACAGTTCATCTACAAAGTTTTCCAGTCAATCAAACATCCAATAAAGTTATATTCTGACAATCAATCAACTATTACCATAGCCTATGGTAATCAGCAGCATTCAAGAACAAAACATTTCAATATTCAACTGTATTTCATCCAAGACACTATCAAAGGGAAGAACATTCAAATAGAATACCTCCCAACTGATATAATGGTTGCAGACATCCTTAAAAAGGGTCTCCCCAGACTGAGGATAAAGATCCTCACCAAAAAACTTGGGATATATTGAGCTTGAGGGGGCATGTGGGTGCACATATCCCTTCTACCCCTGAGAGGTTCAATCTCAATATATTCAATTTTTCAAGCAATACTTATGTCAACCTCTGCTCATCTATCCTTCATATTTTTATTTTATTTTTCTGTATTTTTACATCAAAGAGTTAGGGCATCCTTCTCTTTTTTTTACTGTATATTATATGTGTGCAAACCTTGATTTGCTTCCGCATTGAGACAACGCATGTGTCTGGTCCCTGACAGGTATTCAGCTCCATACTCAAGCTAGCACTTAGGAGCCAGCTCAAGCCTATACGTGAGTGAAACACTCATTCACATATGTGTGTTCTCCTCAGTGGTTGACTATCACTGAGGAGGTGAGCCTAATGTACCATTCAATGTAATTCTAAGATTTATTTCTTTTTATTTCTTTTGTAGTGATAAAATTTAGGTATACTTAAATAAATTATAGTGGTTGACTATCACTGAGGAATGATAAAATTTAGAATTGTCCAATAAATCTCTGAACCACTGCCAACAGTTGCTCATTATCTTACAGCACGAACAGTTTTACTAGTTCAGCCAAGGTAATCATGTCAACCGTAGGAATGAAAATACTTTGTTTAGTGATTCTGCAGACTATTACCAGAATAGAAGTGAATCCCAAGGACAGAGGGAGTTGTTCGATGAAATCCATTGAAATAGAATTCCAGGGTCTCTCAGGGATCAGTAGTTGGTTCAGAAAGCTGTAGGGTTTGTGTCCCTGTGATTTGGAATGCATACATGTGGTGCAAGACTTGCAGAAATCAATGACCAAAGTTCAGAGGCCTGTCCAAGTGTATTCTTAGCGAATTACAGCCAACATCTTGTTCTGACTGAAGTGACCTGAGAGTACATGATCATGTTTATACTGTAATACTCATAATCTGAGGTTGTTAGTTTCAGGGACATATATTTGGTTGTCCAGCCAAAGAAATTCATCTTCTGTTTGCATCCACCTTGGGTTTGGCTTTGGGTCCAGACCAAGATGTTGTGATGCTATGGGATCTGTGGGAAGTGTGGATAGGATGTTGGAATAGAGTGTCTCAGAGTTCATGATGATGCTTTCTCAAAGAGCTGGAATGATGAGTTGAGTCACGTGAAGTGATTCTATGAGTTGTGAGGTTGTGAAGATTGGCCAAAGGTTTTATGGGTTGATGGTTCCATAGTCGCTACCTCCCTCTTTTAGGTAGATGTCCCATCATCTAATTAAAGTGTTGGCCTTAGTGCCGAGTTTTCTGGGATGGAACCAAGTGGTGAGGTTGAATTTGTAATTAAGAGTTATCTGGGGGTGGTGGATGGTTTCTAACTAAGAGTGATGATCTGGGAGTCAGATGGGACTTCGGTCTGGGGATATATGCTGTGGAATATTTGTGTAACTGTCTAAAGACCTTCACTGGTGAATATGGCCCTTTAGCGCCTGTACTAAGAGGTCAGCTCTGGGATCTATGGGGAATGTAAAATCAATAACAAATTGGTTATTGAATATGTGTGCTTGAAATATTGTGAGACACTTCTGATAGTAACTGGTAACTTCTCTGATTTGTTTCAGGTCTTGAATGATGAGCCTTCAATGGGAGTCGTGATATTGATGTAAGTGAGGTGCTGGTGAAGACAAGGAGTGATTCTGCTTTACGAACAGAGAAACTCTTTTTCTTACTATGTCCTAAGCTACTACTTATACAGAGCTGCAATTTTGATATGTTATGAGTAAGAAAAGGAAATTGTCTGCTTTGGGATAGATGCATTGATGCCCCATGCTATACATATCATTGCATCATGTATTCTGGGCTCTGTGTCTGATTGGTATCCCTTGAAAATACTTGAGGTTTCTCTTTGCTGTGTGTCCTTGTTATTTTATCAGTTCAATTGAGTCTGGGTTGCATCCACCGGTTCCAATGGGGCAGCTGATGCCCATGACCGCATATATGCACCCCTTTCTCTCCTGTCTCAACCCCTAAGTCCTCCGGTCCTTTCATATGTCTTTTCTATCCTTCTCATCTCTTATTTCTGCTATGACTGCTGTCTGTAAACTCCAGGGTTGACCCTGTGAGTCCCTTCTATTCCTTCCATCTCCTAGCTACCCAGGCGCTTCTCTGCCCTAGGACTAAAGTGTCATGCCTGCGTGGTATCTAAAATGTTCTGTATCTATGGGAAGTGAAGCTATCGACTCGATTCTTTTTGGCGATTGTGAGTATATGTGTCTACTTGAGTTCCGGGCGCATATACCAGGCGAGAGAGTCTGTGTTCTTTCTAACTATTTATTTTGTGCTTTTCTTGTATTTATTGTATATACTATGTGAATCTGATTACTTTATAACAGAATTAAGATAGATATTTGGACCAATGAGCCTGCAGATGGGTCAACACTTTAGTGGTAGAAAAATACTCAAGGTTTTTGTGGTCTGTAATGATATCTACTGGTTCAGCTGAGCCTTCCAGATAGTGTTGCCAACATTTGAAAGCCTCAAAGATTGCTAACAACTCTTTATCATGCACATTGTAGTTGAGCTCCAGACCTGAAGAAGTTCAGGAGTGAAAGGCTACTGGATGAATTTCACATTCAGAGTTTATGGTGGAAAGGATAGCTGCAAGAGCATAATCAGAAGCATTGGTCTCCACAACTAAAATTCGGTCGGGTTCCCAATGTGTAAGGATGGGTGCTGAGGTAAAGGCAGCCTTGAGGAAGTCAAAATACTTTTGACAGTCTTCAGTCCATGCTCATGGTGTGCCCTTATAAGTTAAGTGAGTGAGGGGTATAGTGATGTCTGAGTAATTGAAAATAGAATGACAATAAAAGTTAGCAAAGCCAAGGAAGGACTGAATGTCTTTGAATCTTCTCAGTTCAGGCCAGTCACAGATGGTTTTAACTTTTTCTTCAGCCATAGTGAGTCCATCGGTTCAGAGGATGTAACTGAGGAATCCAACCAAATCTTTGTGCCATTTGCATTTGCTTGCTTTAGCATATAGGCTGTGTTTTCTAAGTCATCGTAAAAGTTCCCAGACATGTTCTTAGTGCTGTTCGATAGTGTCAGAATAGACCAATATATCATCAATATATGTGACCATGCAAGGATTTAATAGGTCACTGAGGATATCATTCATAAACCTTTGAAAAGCCACAGGGGCATTGGACAAGCTGAAAGGCATGACCAACCATTTGTATGACCTGTAGCAAGTCTTGAATGCCATTTTCCACTCATCACCTTTGGAAATTTGGATTAGATGAAACACATGCCAAAGATCAATTTTTGAATATATTTGAGCCTTGTGAGGAGTGTCCAAAAGATCTGATATGAGCGGGAGTGGGTAGCAATCTTTCTTGGTTACTTTGTTGAGTGCCCAAAAGTTGACACATAGCCAAAGTGAGCTGTCTTGTTTTTGGACAAACAGGATTGGTGCACCATATGAAGATGTAGAGGACTAAATAAAACCCATATTCAGATGTTCATCTAAAGACATATGGAGAGCTTCTAGTTCTGATTTTGACAGGGAGTACAGAGGTGGATGAGGCATCTTTGCACCATCTTCCAGGGTGATCTTTAGATTGTAAGGTCAATGAGGTCCTAGAGTCTCAGCTTTTGCTTTGCTAAAGACATCTGCAAAGTCATGATACTCTTCTGGGACATTTTCGAGGTCAACCAAGATGGATGGAGCAGAAGGGACCTTAGCTGACTGAGCTGAGGTAGCATCAATGGCTGAGAGGTCGAGCCAAAAAACTTGCAAACCTTCTAGCTTGCAAGCATGTGCGAACATAGCTGCATTAACTAGGGCTATATGCAGAGCTTCCAGCTTTCGGGTGGATCCAGATGCGGGTGACAGTGAGGCAGCAGGAGCTCACAAGGCTGAGGCCATTGGGACATCCATTGATTCCATAGAGGTGATTTGGAATATAATACTGCCCAATACCCAGTCAATCAACAGATTGTATCGGGTGAGCCAGTTGTGTCCAAGAACTACCAAAACAGATATATCTAATGATGTGACATAAAATTCTACAGAATGTGTGTCCTGAGGGGAAGTGGATAGGTATTTCTACTAGTTTGGTAATGACCAAGTTTGTACTACCATTGAATAGTTTCAGAGGAATAGGGGGGATAGAATGAGTGAGTATACTATGATTTTGGATGAAAGTAAATTCTATAAAACTATGAGTGGAACCTGAATCAATCAAGAATTTGAATGGGGTATCAGAAGAACTAGGGATGGAATCAGAAGACAAGTAAACTATTAAAGAGTTTGTATTAAATAGAGTGGAAGCATTGAGCTTAACCTCACTACTAGCACCAGACGAGTCAACACAACCCTCAGGGTGCTCAGAGGCCAAAGAGTCATGGGCTATTTTTTCTGGCTTGGTAGCCTTGGCCAAGCTTTTGGCTTTGGTGTCTGAGGCAGTAGCTGCTTTGGGGGTTGAAGGTGTTGTAAATAAGGACTCACCAGACACAGAAATACCAAAAATAGATAGAACACACAAAAGTAAAATAGTTAAAGAACACAGGCTCACAGACCAGATATATGCACCTCAGAACAAACTAGAATAGGATTCCAACATATGTACAAAAAAGCGAACATTTTAGATGACTTTCCATAGCTACAGACAACTTTAGATAGTACGCGGCTATGGGATTTTGCCCCCAGGGTAAGAGGCGCCCAGGCGGCTAGAGAGCAGAAAACATGGGGAGAAAGTATCAGGCCGACCCGGAAACATGGAGAGAGTATAATCAGAGAAAATATTCAAGAAGAAGGTTGGAAATGAGACGGACGGAGTCCGGACAGCTCAGGAGCAAAAGGAAGAGAAAAATCACGCATACATTCACCTACCGGCACAGTATCCATCGTCAAGGAACTCACACACGATTGGGACTCAGGGGAAAGAAGAGGAAGATGAAAATATGAATAGAAAGGAAGGACATTTTATTTTCAAGGGTCACAAAAACAGAAATAGAACATATAGACGTGACACGGCAACACGTATGACACGGAGGATCGTCGCATCTATCCCAAAGAGGTCTTTTATTTCCTTCACTCACACATATGTCGAAAATGCAATATTGTATAAAGTAGTATCACCTGTCTAACATATAAAACAGTTCTTCTTGCTCTAACTGCCTGATCGCTCCTTGTCATTACCGGCGCTTTGCATGAACCAACATTGCGATTCCCGACTCAGGCTCATCGTTCGAGACCTGAAGAAATTCAGAGAAGTGCTATTACTATTCAGAAAAGTTTCTCACATACTTGCAGACGTACAGAGACCCTGTATGATTTTATATTGATCTTACAGACCCCACTGACTTACTGAGCCAAATTCCCGGGACAAGCATTAAACTGCCGCTTTGCACTGAAGAAAAGTTATCCAACAATTACAGACCATAGAACTAGCATACATATACAGAGAGATACTTCACTCAAAGGACATATCTCATACCCCCATCTAGAAACTGTTACACCAATCCACAACTCTTAATTATAGAAGGGGTCATCGTTGCTCATGCCTTAGTGGATTTCTGGCAGTCTGAGAATTTGTGACTGTCGGCGCAACACAAGAGACAAAGATTATTGTCGATGCATTGCTGGTGTTCCTTGCCATCCTTACCAAGCTTGTTTGCATACTCAGGTGGGTTTGGCTGGGAAGAAGAGTTGTCCTTGCCCTTGCCCTTAGGTTTTTTCAGGCTGTCAGACTTGTCCATGTTAGTTGACTTGGGATTTTCTGACTTTCCTTCTTTTTTCAGCTCAGCAGGACCCTTTCAGGCCTGCTCTGCCTTTCTCTCCCAGTACCTCACGTTTATCTGCTGAACAACATTTTGAAGCTGGTTGAGGGTTTGGGGCTTGTCAAAATGGACCAAGCTGTCCTTGATTCACCTCAGTAGTACCATATAGGCCTTCTGAAGCAGGGCATTGTTGTTGTAGTTGAAAAACATGGTGAGTTGGTAGAATTCCATGAAGAACTGAGTGGCCTTGTGGTTTTCATGCATAGTTAGTTTTTTGAGAGCAATCTCAGCCTCAGCTTGTTCATCCCAGGAACCAGAGTTGATTTGTAACTCATTGAGAAACCCATCTAAGTTGGTGGCCCATCTCAGCTCAGTTTGGGGATTGCCAGTGGGATATGGCTCAAAGCATTCTAGCATGGTCCCTTTGAGGTAGGAGATCATGTAATTGACCTTCTGCCTATCATCAGTAAAGGAATTGGGTCGCATCTGGAAATTCATGTTGCACATAAAAATGAAGCTCTTGAGCTTCTTTGGTCAGCCCTGTCAAATGGGTCCAGTTCCTGAATTCACGCAGTCCTACCAAGCTCCAAGATTGCATTGAGGAGGTCCCAGTTGTTTGCGGGTTGAGGGGTGGCTCTGGGAGGAGAAGCAGCCCTTGAAGGTGGAGTAAATTGTGGAATGGGAGTATCATCCAGTTTGGGGGCCTCAGGTGGCCTAGCCAAATCATGTTTGCTCCTATCTGGGTTGTTATCGTATCCACCATTGCCTTGTTGCTTGTATAGTTCATCATTGATAACCTCTTTGATTTGAGCAGATCATGAGGGGGAACCAAGAGAGTGGGGTGAGTGGGGAAAAGCATTATGACTGAAGCAGAGAGGTGGGGTAGAGGACATTCCATGCACTCTTCACTGTAAAACCATAGGGGTGAGCTGACTATGTTTGGCTCATGCAATAGCTCTTGTATGAGGAGGCATATTGTTTAAGTAGTAAAAGACAGGAAGATGGTTGTTCAGATTATACTGTTAAGTGCGTGCACACACACCCTTAGTTTGGGTGGTTCAGCTCAGTCCAATGAGCTGAGGTTTGACATGGCATCAGGTTCAACGTACTTGCATTGCACCTATCTCCCTGCCCATGCTGCTAGATTTCAGGTGGATGCTTGGTACCAAACAATTGGACTACTAACTTAAGGACTGATAGTGTATGTCTAACTTAGTTGATAATCTGAATAGAGAATACATACATGAGGACTAATTACTTATATAGAGAATGAGTTGCCATAAGATATGCAACAACATTGCACAAGGCATAGAAACAAGAATATAGGATATGGATGTAAGAATAGTAATATATGAAAGGCGGGCATACATGCCTGTACATGTACCAAGGGTAGCTGAAGTGAAGTGAGCAAATAAACAAGAATATAATCAAAGTGTGAGGTACCAAACTGAACCGAATGTACTTGTAAGACTTGGGAGTCTGTAACTTGTAATACGGTATGTGAGGACTTTGGTTGGTACAACTGAGTGAACTGAGGCTCAGTAGATTGTACTTTGACATGCCCCGACCAGTTTCCCAGGATGGTGCCTAAGTGGAAACAAAATTCTGGGATTTTATTCCAAGTAGAATAGCTATAACTCCTGAACTTTCCCATCAATAAATTCCACAGAACTTCCACAAAATCATTCCTATAATTTAGTGTAGATATTACTCCCCAAACCCCATATCAAAAAACTTAACCTGTCATACTCCACAACAGGTTTCAGTCTGGTCTAGGGTTGGCAGGGAGTGTAGCATGTCTCTTATATTCCCTAGTGTACATGTTTCAAGAATTGAAAGCTGATTTATTAAGCAGGGCATGTCCTTCACTGCTCTTGCCTAAAAACCCTGTTTCTCCCCTTCAGAAGTTTGGACCTTTGCCCTCTGGGCTGCTTCATGAGGCATCCAGAGTAGCAGCTACTGATTTGGAAATCATGTCTGTAAGTACTATTCCTGTAAGGTTGGTGCAAACATGCTCCTTGCAGGGTTCTGGGAATGCTGGGGAAATATAACCTTGCTTGCCACAGTGATAGCATGTCCAAGTCTCAATGCATCATCAATTGGAATCTATATCCATAGGGGTAGCAGTGCTGGGTGTAGGGGTGACAAGAGTGGCAGCAGCACAGGCTGGAATGATGCGATGAGAGTTATGAGATGCCTGTGCCTTCTTAACCTCTATGAGATGGTGTTAATTGTAATCAATCTGGCATGTAGCTGTTGGGCTATGATTTTATCCCACTGCTATGGTCTCTTGTGCACAATCCCAGCACCTAATTAGATGCTGTTTTACATAAGCCTCAAGTGGTAGTTTTGGGACTTGTGTTTGTCTATCATATTGACAAGTCCCAAAGATATTCTTTGCTATGTTTGATTATTACAAGTCTTGCATAGACTGTCCCTGTCAACAGGTTATGGGCCCTGTGTAAGGGCAACCCCCATAGCACTCACCAAGGTTACTGAAGTCATGCAGCCAAGGCTAGAAAGGGGGACATCCTAAGTCTATTAAACTGTGTACATAGAAATAGAGCCTCACCTAGAAAGGGGGAAATCCTGAGAGGAAAACTTAGGATTCCTTGCTAGTGAAGTGTTGTAAATTGGCAATTATTTTGAACTATATACATATATTCCAACACTAAAACCCTTATATCTCCACCATTTTCAACTCTATCACCATGAAACTTTGCAGAAAAGTTAAAGACTATTTAAAAAATCCACACGAATATTTTCATGATTTTAGGAGCACATTTTGGCAGACACCACCCGCACGGCCCCGTATCTTAACACCAAGACCTGTGCCGCCACCCAGAATTGGCAGAGGTACAAGTCACTTGGCAGAAGCACAGTTTGATACAGATTCTATTTGCATATTCCCCTATGACTACAGTTTTCCCCCTAACTATTTTCCTATATCAAAAAACCCGCGCGGTCGCGCATATATCCCACATATGGCCGCATTAGGCCATCTTCCTTATTTGTTCCGTCTTATTTTCAGCTTACAAATGTTTTCCCATTTCCCTTAATTACTCAGATGTATTTACACTTAGACATACAATTCCATAGAGAATAAATCCACCAGGAATTATCCCTACATTACTAAAGTTCGAGTTACACTCGAATTTCTCACTCGCGCACAACTCGAAAGTTAAGCGCTGAACTCTCGCACTTTCCTAAACAGGACTACTTTGTCGCACACTCGTTGTACAGGTGATTGGAGACCACAGCTACATTCACATATATTTCTACCTTATTTTAATTTAGCTTTTATATTATTTCAACTTGTGTAAGACTCACAAATTGCTGAAATGGCGCTTTGGCACCCAGATCGGTTTCCTGGGACGGCGCCTAAGCGGAGGCAAACCCTGCTGTTCATTTATTCAGAGTAGATTTGAGATATCTCTACATTTTCCCAATTGATAAATACATTTAAATTCCCATAAATTCTGTTTCCTTCAGACATTATTTGTCCCGCTATTTTGGGGAGTTTAACATTCATAGTATTCCCAGAAAGAATATATTTACAGGAAACCTAACCAGTAACTTTGTCAACCCCCTTTCAATATGAAGTATGCAACCTATATACTTGTCATCCACTTCCTGCTTCTTCAGCATACTTTACCCCTCAATTGGGCCTTAAGGTATGATGACCCCACAACCTGTATTAAGTGTTCTGGTACTTGGGCCAATACTTCAGTTGCTCAGTTTGGGATGTCTCACACTTAGACTGACCAAGTGTTGTTTCTCTTATTAACTGTGTGTGCAGTTTGGCTCAGTAAGTGTCAGTATGGGTGAATTGGTTTAGCATTGGTTTGGGTTGGGAAACAGGTGGTCCCCTGACACCCTGCACTCTACTCATCTTACACCACAACTGTCAGGGGATGACCAGCTCATTCCCCTTATTCCTTTCTTTCCCTTTATTTCCTTTGTTTCACTTATTCCTTCTGCTTCTGTTTATCTTCCTTTCCTGATGGTGATATGTTTCCTCTGTCACTGTCACAGTAACTATACAATCACTGCTTAGGTAAGGGGGTCATTAGTTCTTTCTCTTCTGGACCTCCCTTACCAGGTAAGCCATCCTCATGTATCTAGTTAGTTAGTCCTTATATACTTCTACCATTTTCTGAATAGTCCTGTGGGTAGGTATTGGGGCCTGAGATCCCTTGTCAGGACTAAGGTAGATGTCCAGGGCTGGGTGATGTCCTGCTGTTCTAGCTCCCAGCAGGTACTGAGTTCAGTAGGAGTGATGGACTGGGAGTAAAGCTTGGACAAAGAGAAAATTCATAGAATGGGGAAGAAGTTCAAAAAGTGCATCATGCCTGGTTTCTAGAACATAATTTTTTTTTTGAGTAAATGCAATGAACAAAATAATAATGGACTCAAAGAATGGATAAGAGTCCAGGTTTAGTTAGGTAAGACTTGTGAGAATCTTGGACAAACTTGGAAGTGTTGTCAACCTCAGTAGTGAGGGTCCACAAGGTTTCTTCATCTGTGCCTGCATAACCTCTCTACTATGTTGTAAAGTGCGAAGAGGTTTTATTAATATCCTCATTAGTTACCCATCTAGTTATATGTTACTGTGACATTACTCCTCAGTGCCTCAGTATTTACCTATAAGTAGCTCACATGTACTATAGTAAATTCTCCATTGGTACAGAAGCCCAGTCACTCTAGTGTTGAGTCTGTCATTTTAGTAGCCATTGAGCCAAGTGTCTCATTGCCTTCCTGTTACTATCTCCAATGCCTGCATCCTATGTTTTTACATACTATACCAAATAGAGTAATTTGCAAGCCTTGCATCTGTTGTTAATTTTGGAATTCAGAACCTCAGTGACTTCAAATTCTGGTTTACCATCAATGATAACAGGAGGTGGAGGTAATTGAGTACAGTTTGGACTAGTGTTGGGCAAGGTTGGATTTAATATTGAAATGTAAAAAATAGGGTGTACTGCTTTCATGTAATTTGGGAGTTCCAAGGTGACTGAGTGAGTACCAGGAAGTGCAATAATTTCAAAATGTCCCAAAAACTTCTCGGTGAGCTTCTCAGTAGGATGAATTATTCTAAAAAATGGTGCTTTAACAAAAGTGAGGTTTCCAACCTTGAAGTCTGGTGTTTGAAGCTGTTTGGAGACTGCCAAGGTCTGATACACCTGTTGGGCATCAAGGATAGTGTGGTGAAGTTATTGATGAAGTTCATCCAGGTTTACAACAAAGTCTTGAGCTCTGGAGAAAGCAAGGTCACATTTGTTATAAATACTTAGTAGTTAGTCTTTACATAGCTAAAACAGCTAAAAACAAAAAAATAGTCAGTAGATAAAGAACACAGATGCCCAGACTTGGTATATGCACATGATACAAAACCTTTCAAAGATATGAAGGATCTACAAAAGAAAGTGAACATTTATCTCTATTTTCCATGGTTCTACACTGTTTTAGATACTTCATGGCTACAGGATTCTGCCCCCTGGGTGATAGGCACCCAGGTGGCTAAGGGATGGAGAGAATGGAAAGGAGATAGAAGACTACTTCAGGACCATGGAGAGAGTGGAAATGGCAGAAATAAAAGGGAAATGAATGAAGAATGATACAGAAACTCAAAAAATTGTCCCAATGTTTGTCACTTTCTGCTTCATGGTCACATATCATCACAACAAGGCCAAACAGAGCAAATATGTTGGTTTATGTAAGAGAGGTCTTGTTAAGGGCTACATGTAAAATCAGGAATTATGTAATTTGATACATTTCCATGGAGATACAGCCAATTCATTTTGGGGACTCATTGGGACAATTATTTGACTGGGTATCAGAAATACAGAAAATGCACAATTCAGTACTTTGTAATGCCCCCCTTGGCCTTTAAAACTGCTTCCACCCTTCTAGGCATACTTTCAATCAGCTTCTGACATACCTCTGGCTCTATAGCATTCCACACCTCTGCCACTCTCTCTTAAATCTACCAAACTCCTGTTGCTGGTGCTTCACACTTGCACACTGTAATTTGATATGATGCCATAGGTGTTCAATGGGATTAAGGTCTGAAGACTGTGGTGCCCAGTCTAGGAGAGTGATATAATTCTCTTCTATCCAGTTTCTGGCCTTTCTGGAGGTGTGTTTGGGGTCATTGTCCTGCTGAAAAATGCAATCCCCCTTAACAATCTCAGATTCCTCTATGCTGGGCAGTAAGTGATCATCCAAAATCTCCACACACTGCTCAGCATCCATCCTACCCTCAATCTCAGCAAGTTTTCCCACACCATTTCAGCCCATACAGCCCCATGCCATGATGTTCCCACTGTTATAAGTAAAGGGAAAAGAATACCTTTGGAACATGGGTATATAGATAAAAACACAAAAATTAGATATAACACCAAAACTAGTACAAAAACAGCAGGTATATGCATGGGACATCAAAGATATTAATTGTACAAAGCTATCCCATAAAAGAATCACAATATTAGCTACATTCCCCATTGTTCTATGATTATTACATGTATTCTGAACACAAGACTCGGTTCCTGGCACTTTAGTGCCTCAGCAGCTAAATGATCAGAAGGTATGGAATGGAGATATAGAATGGTACAGGGACATAGGGGACACCAAACAGAGTGGGAATTTGTTGGAAGTACAATAGGAATGGAATGGAAAAGGTCCAAGACAGACAGGAGCTCAGGGAGAGCCTAGATGACCACATATATGCTACCATCAGGAGTTGCTGATCAGTTTGCACTTCTTACAGCATGCTACTGATATAGCATAGGATGAGGGACAAGAGAGGATCAAAGAGAGAAGGTCTAAGAGGAATTTGCAATGATTTTCTTTATTTCCAATAACCCAGCTATAGTATACATGACTGCCTATCTTTGTACAGAGTGGAAATCTGCCACTTCTGACCATATGTAGCTACATTTCTCTTCATCACTAGTTATGGGTCTATCCCTTGTATAAGTACTGCAAGTCTCATAGGTAGTACAGCAGCAAACAATTCTCTATTAATTTTTTACTTCATGTCCTGTTTGGTGCTTCACTCATAACCTTGATTTGAAATACATCACTCAGACTCATCATTTGAGTTCTGGACAACATCCAGATAGGTTCTACTTATATAGCACTGTCTGCTCACAATATTTGGAGCACCAGAGACTGTTCCTTCAATTACTATTGAATTTACAGTATTTCCAGAAACTAGTCCCAAGCTCCCGGTACCAGCACTAAAGTGCTGGATTGACCAGAAAGCTCCTGAAACTCTTGTTACTAGAATAACAAGACACTTTCAAGAATACAAATCATTACAAATAGTTACAGTAGTGGAGGATCACCCTGAGTCGTCTATCCCTGCATTTATACACAACCTTAACACCCACCCCCAAACTTCACAGTTCCTTGTACCTCCCTCTCAATCAGCCCACCCCCTGCTTGCTTCCGCACTCACTTCTTCCCATATGACTGTGGAGGACTGAAAGAGGGTAATTTGGTCATATGAGACTAAAATCAACAGGATTGGGTCAGATGGGAAGCAGTAGGTGTGGAAGCAAGCAGGGGGTGGGCTGATTGAGAGGGAGGTACAAGGAACTGTGAAGTTTGGGGGGTGGGAACATCATCGTATGGGGCCATATGGGCTTCATGTCTTTTCAATGCATGGCATACTGAGTCACATAACATCCAACCAAGGAAGCAAATTTGTTTCTCACTTCTTCAGATCACTCAGTAAAGCTCTTGACATGCACTTACACTTCACCTTGAGTTATCATCCTGAAGCTGAGAGTCAGACCTATTAAGAAAATTTGGTTAACTCAGGAGTGTTTGAGTGGTGTGAATATCTATAGAATATTCCAGTAATATTCCCCAAGATTTCAGTTAGATGTTGGTCTATTATCAACGATGATCCCCGGTGGCAAACAACAAGTAGGCATGACTTTTCAACGAGGTCGGCCCTAGTGGTTTCAGTTGGGGCTGTAAAGTTTAGGTAGATTCCTAGTTCTAACAGAGTTCTTTGGAGGATATGAATTTTTTCGCTAACTGACTACACTGCAGTACTGCAGCTATTTGTATACAATGTGACCGCCGTACTAAACTATTAAGTTCCCATATCTTGGATGGGGGGATTCTCTTCTTGTATGTTCTAGTGATATTAGATATGATGCTGAATAGATATTTTTCTTTTAACCACTGTTCTCCCCTTGTCTTTGTTCCATTTCTAATCTTTTAGACCTGCCATTTCCTTTTCTGGAGCTCTCCAGTCGTCCAGGTAAAATCCCGGTCCTTGATCTTCGTATGGCCGGTTGTTAGATATCCTGCAGCCCTGGCTTAGTATATTCACTGTAATGTAGTCTCCCTGCATAATATTAACCCCCTACGAGGAGGGTTACCGATCTTTTTTCTGCATGATTTCATGTTCTTTTTCTTCTTCATCAACCGGCTCTCTCATTTCCTCTTTTGGCCATGTCTCTGACTCCCTCATGCAACTCTCTTTCTGCATGGTATGTAACTGAGAAAAGAAAGAGAAAAATAGGAAATGATAGGAGAGGACATGAAGATCAGACCACATAATGTTGTTACAAGATGTGAGAAATAAAAAAGAAAGAATGGATAATTTCCCTCAACAAGACCAAACATGTAAATCAAACCTTGGAACAGTATCTATGAGTCTACTGCAACTATCAATGGGACAATTGATCCAAACTGCTAACACTAGCTGAACTTGCTTGCAACAATGCTCCAAATGCTACTACTAACATCTCCCCCTTCTTTGATAAGGGACATCACCCAAATATCACACTGCATCCTTAACATGACCTCACTTCCTCCTGAGCACACAAGTTTTCTATAGACCTATGCCAACTTCATGACACCCTGAAAGAGCAGGTTAGTCACACTCAATCTTGGTATTAGACATTGGCCAACACCAAGCAACTCCCAGCTCCTGAGTTTGCAATTGGGTCCTCAGCTTATTTCAAAGCACAATTCTTCCACACCACTTGGCCAACTAAGAAGCTTGCTAAAAAGTTCCTTGGCTCCTTCAAGGTCATTGCCTAAGCCAGTAGCCACTCCTACACTCTTCAGTTGCCTGACAATATGTGGGCAATACACCTGGTCTTCCATGTCTCAATGCTTGAACTTGCCACTCCTAACACTATACTGAACTGAGTCCAGTCACCTCCACCTGTTGAAATAAATGGTGAAATTGAGTATGAGATAGCCAAAATCCTTGACTCCAAGGTAGACTGATGCGAAACTCTGTAGCCTACTTTACCTGGTCTGCTGGGCTGACTATGAAGGTACTGATGAAGAGACATCCTGGATGCTTGTAACCAAACTCAGTCATGCATCTGAGATTGTTCATCAAATTTCACTCAGCATACCCTGCCAAGCTTGAACAATGGTGTTAAGAATGGGCTGAGCTGAGGTTCTTGCATATTACTCAAGTGAGGTTGTAACTTTGGGTGAGGTTCAGAGTAGGGCTTGGCTTCAGCTTATGTGCTGCACCGTCCAGATCTCATAGATTCCCTAATTTCAGAGGGTGAGGTCTAACTGAAAGCTTGGGGTAATCTTAGTTGATTTTCTGACTACAGAACTACTAATTTACATACACATTATATATGAGATTAGTATTTCAAATTAGTCAGAAGATTTCATATCAAAAGAACAAGGGGGTTTCCAGAACAGGAATTAAAACAAGGGTGAGGTGAAACATGGATGAGTAAGAATAAGGTTTGGGAAAAGTTGTTACAAAGATTGTTGCACAAGGCAATGGAAATTACTTCAATAGGAAAATGTATCATGAGTGGAATTGTGAAGCGAGTGAACTGAAGCGAGGTCTAGAACTAGGATGAGAAATCAATGGAGACTGAGCGGGGTTTCCAAAATAAGAAAGAAAACACTTAATCATGATCAACTAAGCAAATGGGGATTTTGTGAGGTGAGATCCTAACAGTATCTCTCCCTTATGGCTGAGCCCACAAGGCCATGGTAGTCAACCTTGGGCTGAAATTTGAGTTTGAAGTAACCTCAAGTGTGACTGATATAAAGTGAATTAGTGAGGTTCTCAGAACCTCGGAGGAGACTGATATTGAGTGAATGAGCGAGGTTCTCGGAACCTCAGGTGAGACTAATATAAAGTCAATAAGCAAGGTTATTGGAACCTCAGGTGAGACTGATATCAAGTGAGTGAGCGAGGGTGAGGATGGGTGAGAGGTTGAGGCTGAACTTGAAGGGGGTTTGCCAGAGGCTGAGGCAGAGCCTCTAGGTGATTCGCCAGAGGTTGAGGGAGTGCCAGAGGTTGAGGGAGTTAGAGAGAGGATAATGGTCCAGGCTTAGTTGGGTAGGACTTGTGGAAGTCTTGAACGAGCTTGGATGCATTGTCAACCTTGGTCACGAGGATCCATGAGGTTTCTTCATCTGTACCTTCATAGCCTGCCTACCGTACCAAGTATAGTAACTTGCATGCCTTGTGTCTGTTGTCAATCTTGGAGTCTAGAACTTCGGTGACTTCAAATTCTGGTTTGCTGTTGAAGATAACAGGAGGCAGGGGTGATTGAGTATGGTTTGGGAGGGTGTTGGGCGAGGTTGGTTTGAGCATGGAAATGTGAAATACAGGGTGTACTGCTTTCATATAATCTGGGAGTTTCAGAGTGACTGAGTGAGTACCAGGACATGCAATGATTTCAAAAGGACCCAAAAACTTCTTGGCAAGCTTCTTGGTAGGATGTGTCATTCTAAAGAATTGCACTTTGACAAACATGAGGTTTCTGACCTTAAAGTCTGGTGCTGGAAGTCATTTGGTATCAGCCAAGATTTGGTATGCCTGCTGAGCAGTGAGGATAGCTCGGCAAAGTTCCTGATGAAGTTCGTCCAGGTCTATAATGAAGTCTTGAGCTCTCAAAGAAGCAAGGTCATGTTTGGGATGAATAGCGAGGTTCAGGTGGTAGCCCTTATTGGCAAAAAAGGGTGAGATTCCAGTCATAGCACTGGGAGCATTGTTGTAGGCAAACTCAGCAAGGGGAAG
>QFEC01014007.1:0-15578 GCA_003316585.1 Gomphus bonarii | reverse complement strand
ATCAGTTCCTTTTGCACCTACTGTGTCCTGCCATTTTTGGGTTTTTACCATTCATATTACACCCAAAAAGAATATACTTACAGGAAACCTAACTGATAATTTGTCAACCCCCATTTCAACATGATAGACTTTGCCAATCATGCTAATAATATCTCTGCATCCACTGCTCCTGTATCACCTGCCTCCATCACTGCTCCAAAGGCCTTCTCTCTATTCAGCCAGGCATGGATGCAGACACATGGACATTAAATGGGGGCATGGATGGGACATGGCATAGATGGCACAGAACAGAACCAAATATGACACAATCTATCATCAATCTGCCAGCAATGAGATATGATGGATGGTGGATCCACGCTGGCAGATGATCACAATATCCCAGGGTGGTGATGATATAATGACACATCACTGTTGTCTGTCCCTGGAGTGAGGAAACCGGGTTCATCACTGGTACTCAGATGGACTTTGGGGGACAGTCATCTGTCATGATTCATCCCTTGTATTCCTGGATGGTTGCTGCTGCTGCAATTCATTGATAATACTGGTACATTGGGTGTGGAATGTGGAGTGAAAGGTTTTGATAATTGTGACTTGCCCTTGTGACTTTCTCTTCTCACTTACACTTGTGACTTGATCTTGCCCTTCACACATTCATCATCGCCACAGGGTACTCACACTGGTGAATGAAACAGAATGCCTCACACTTGCACTGTTAATTAACCTTTTTGGCTTGAGCTTGGGCTGTACACACATCTACTTTCCATCTCAGTTTCTGTCCTGCACTTCCCATGGTAACAATTATCCTCTTTCCAAACTAATCCCAGGTCAGCCCCACCTTAGCACCCTGTACTTCCCCATTCCTGTCTAAACACCCACCATATCTGTCATGGCCGTTGCTCCCACCATGTCCTGTACCAACTGTCAAAGCTTTTCACATTACAATTACATATCTCATAACTCACTAGTCATCCTTATCATATTTAGGTTTATTAACTCGTATCTTACACCATATGTCATAACTCACACTCTCATTCACCATTAGGTACAACCACTTCAAGTCAATGCTTCTCAGCCACAACATTTGCAGTGACAATATATATTATCATTTTACTGTGAGTTTCACTGTGGTATGTATTATAATGTTTTAATTTCCTCTTGGTGATTTCACTCTGGTTTTTAATTTTTTTCTTATCTTTGACAGGGAACAGTAGCAATGACCATCTGCTCCCCAGCAGATGTTTGAAAGGTAATATCTCTTAAGCATCCCTTGGGGGGTGATATCAAGATACTTGACCAAATGGACATCATTTGCTTCTTTCCCTGGTTTACTTATATAGAGTTATATCATGAATTCAAGTGAGCCAGGATCTATGGTGAGTCAGAATTGATTGTCATACTGGTACACTTCTTTATGGAGTATGAGTGGTTGTTTCAAAGCTTTTTGATATCTTGCTCCTGTTTTCTCTTCTATTGGGGAAACCTTACTATTAATAACACTCATTATAGTTTCCTCTATTCCTCACATGTGCACAGTCAACCCTTCATGTCATCAAGAACCCTTTCACAAACAAAGGTCTGATGTTCATGTTCAAAGGCTGGGTGCCCATGTGGTCACAGCTACAACCCATGACGATCCTGATCTTCCTGATATTTGAGCAGCTGAAGAGGGGAGTGGATGTGGTGGGGGAGGCAGGGTTTGAGGTGTTGTGAGTGGGCATGTGGTATGGCATGGGCAAGGAGAGAATGTCAAGAGAGAAGTTTGGAATTGGGAATGCATTGGGAATGGTAAGTGTGGTGGAATCTGGAAGAATTAGCAGGCCTTTGGGCAGGACAATTACAGATGATCACTGTAACTGCTAGTGGGGTTTGTCTGTGACTCAAAAGCTGCATGCATAGATGCCTCAGTACATGGCTCTGGACAACACGGAATTTGAAGAGACAGAAACAGAGAAGGGGTAGGTGTGGCTGTGTGGCTCTCTTTCTTTGTTCTTCTGTTTCAAAGTGGTTTTATTATTTTCTTGGCTTCTGAAGTCAACTCCTGGTGTTGAATTTGTAGTTCTGCATGTATAGGTGTAGTTATTGCACATTTGTGGGTTGTATGTGCTTGTGATTTTATGTTATGTGTAGTACTACAATGTGATGCATGTCTTGACTGACTTGTTGGGCTCAAGTGGTTTTGGCAACGGTTACAAGTTTGAAATCTATGGACAAATATATAATGGTTAGTGGACTGATGGTGCATTATTAGGTAAGTTAGATTATATGGAAGTGAATATGTAAATGATGGTAGATTAGCAAACATTGTTCTTTTGCCTTTAAAAATTCAATGTGTTTCTTGACCTTTTTCATAACTTTGCATGTCCTGGTCCCATGTAAATTGGCTACCCTTTTACTGTTATAAACAAAGGAATAAGGATGCCATTTAAATATGGATACATAGTTAAAACCACTAAAAAATAGATATAGGTAGGAACTAGTACAAAAACACCAGTTATATGCATGGGACATTAAATATAACTAATATACAAAGCCATTACAGAAAGAATCGTACCCCTAGCTACATTTTCCATCGTTCTATCAATATTTTACTTGTATTATGGGCATGGGACTCGATTCATGGCACTTTAGTGCCTCGGTGGCTAAAGGAGCGGAAAGCATGGGATGGAGATAGGAGATGATGAAGAGACTGTAGGAATGCTGGACAAAGTGGGAAAACATTGGAAATAAGAATGAAATGGAACGGAAGAGGTCTGGAGGAGTTAGGGACAAAGGGAGGGCCAGAATGGGTGCATATATGTCACCACCAAGGAACGCTGATTGATCTAGAGGTTGTACAGCATGCTACTGATATAGGATAGCATACGAGACATAAGAGGATTAAAGAAAGAAGGATCAGGACAAGTTTCAGACTTCTTTTTCTATTTCCAATGACCCAGGTATGACATATGCAACTGCCTAAGTTTGTACAGCACGGAAATATGTTGCTTCTCACCAGATGTAGTTGTATTTCCTTTTTCTCTTTGTTAGTAGTTCAAGGGATACATTCTCTATAAGTACTACAAGTGTTTGTAGGTAGTACACCACTGAATAATTGTATATTGATTATTCTCTCCTTGTTTGAACCAGCACTCAATCAGTTTAACTACTAAACCATTACTCTACCATTTCACACTCATCGTTTGAGTTCTGGAACACTCCAGATAGGTTTTACTCATATCAGACCAGTTGCTCACAAGTTTTGGAGCACCACAGACTGTAGATCAAATTGTTATTGGATTTATAGTGTTCTCAGAAATCAGTCCCAGGCTCCCAGTACCAGCACTAAAGTGCCAGATTGACCAGAAAGCCTCTGAAAAGCTTTGTTGCCAGAACAACAAAGAGATTATATTCACAGAAAATATAATAACATTTAGTCATAGCTTAGGATCACCCTGGACCATCAAATCTTTGCAGATTAACCTCAACATTTACCTGTTAGATGCATCACACAATATCAGAGAGAGCTCCCCCATGCACAAGGGAGTAGAAGAAGCCAGTTGTGAAGGTGTAGGAGGGGATGATTTATGTGCATACAAAATAGAATTTGAGTATGAGGATAAAAGGGAACTTGGATGTGACTGCAGCAGAAGAGTGGGGTGAACATTGCTACCTGTACAGGTGCATAACTGATGTGGATATGGAGTTTAAGTGTAATGGGGTAGAGGTGCTGTCTTTAGTCTAGAGTGACACAGTGTGTTGTTTTCCTCTACTTTGGTTTCATTCTGTAGTTATAATGAGTTTTAATGAAGGGAACTGAATTATGGTGCACATTTAGATGAAGCTGTTACCTAACATCATTGATTGTTGACCTCAGAGATAAAGATATGCACAGCACCAATGGGAAGTTGCAGATAACATATATCTAGGACCCTTTTTGAATGTGAGTTTAGTGTTACTAAGTTGAAAGATGAAAATGATTACTGCACATATGATGCAAGAGCAAGTCCATCTTGCACTTCAGTTGAAATGGAATTGGGATTGGGGTACTCAGAAAACCACATGTTAACATCCAGCTAGTGTGGATTGGGGTTGAACAAGGCATGAAACTTTATTGTAAGCTCTGGTACCCCTGATTCCCAAAGATTGAAAGCAACATTGTGTGAAAAAAGATACATGGCAGGATTTGTCACCCTAGCATGTGCTTGGGTGTCCCATTGGAAGGTGGACCACTCTGTTGAATATTGAGTATATCCAAAGTTATGCTAAAAACAGAGTTTTCAAAATTTAAACTCAGCTTATAGTTTCATTTGGTTTTAGTGTGGAGATGCAGCTTATCTTCATACTTGAAGCTGACCATGAGTAAATTCCCATTGCATACTAAATACTCTTCTAATGGTTTGATCTAGTCTATTCATAGGTAGCTTAGATTAATACCACCACCTTTGTACTTGAAGCTGAGCCTCTATTCATAGCTCCAGTTATGATTTATTCTCAACAGGTTATGGGTCCTAGGCAACCTTAAAGAATCACAATGTCTACCATTACAATGTCTAACTCTGAATCTGCTTCACTCTCTGTACCAAAACTCCACAATGATGGAAGTAACTGGTCTAACTATGAGCCTTGTATATGAAGAGCTCTTGGTGCAAAAGGATTGTGCATTCATATTAAGGGGGAAAGCTACTGTGCCAAACCCTTACATGCAAGTAAATGGTATTCCCATGCTTTCTGATGTAAAAACTCCTGCCACAGAAGAGCAAATAGAGGCCCTTGAGACCTGTATCATAGAATATGATAAGTGAGAATTGCTGGCTCAACATGTCATCCTCTCTACAACATCCTTACAAGTGGGTTTGTTTATTAAGAACCTCAAGACATCAAAGCAGATGTGGGGAACAGTCAAAATGCATGCCACCACTAAAAGCACCCTGTATCTCATTGATGCTGAGGATCAACTCACTGCCATGTGAGTAGGTGACTCAGATGATCCCTGCACTCACCTAGCTAACCTCAAACAACATTTTGAATTTATGGTGAAGATGTAACAACCTAATTCAAATGGGATCAACACTATAAGACATGTGATTCTCAATGCTCATCATTGTCAGGGGACAGCTTTGTTTCTATACCCTTTTATTTCCTCCTTTTAATTCCCTTATATTTACCCCTTCTTCACTGGCCATCCTTCGTTGGTAGTTTATCATTGTTCTGTCTTTTCCCTTGTGACATAACTTATGTTATAAAATATCCACTCTCACATCTTATATACATCACACAAGACAAAAGTAGATAAAACAAATAGTCAAAGAGAACACAGACTCCTTTCACACATATATGCACTCAGAACCCAGACAGACACTCATAACTACCATTCCCAAAAAAGAATCACTTAGATAGCTTCATTCCTGATGCTTACAGAACATTTTAGATACCACATGGCCACAGCACTTTGGTCCCGGGGCAGGGAAGTGCCCAGGTGGCTAAGGGACGGAAGGGATGGAAAAGACTTACAGGGTCAACCATGAGAGGATCAGACTGCGGTCACAGTGGGAATAAGAGATGAAAGATATGAAAATGATATGGAAAAGAACTGGAGGACTTAGGAGTTGAAACAGGAGAGATAGGGGCGCATACATGCAGGCATGGGCATGGGCACTCACATTGGAACCGATGGAAGCACTCAGGGATCAGCAGAATGATCGAAAACACAAGGATACATACCAAAGAGAAGACTGAAGCATTTTCAGAGGTTACCGATTGGAAACAGACAGCAAAATAGGCGACGCAGCGATATGTATAGCACGGGGACTCGACATGTCTATTCCAAAGTAGTTCTATTTCTTTCTTCACTCACAAATCATTAGTATTGCAACTCTGTATAAGAACTAGCATAGTAGATAGTAAACAGTTCAGTTCTTCTTTCCCTCTAAAACAAGAACCGCTCCTTGTCTTCACAGGCGCTTCGCTCACATCAAGACCGCGTTTCCCACCGAAGGCTCGTCGTTCGAGACCTGAAAATATTCAGAGAAGTCATCAGTTACCTTAAGAAGTGTCTCACAGAATTTCGAGTACACAGGATCAATAACAGGTTTGTTATTGAATTTACGATTCACACAGATAACAGAGCCGACCTCCCGGTACAGGCGCTAAAGAGCCGTACAGACTGCCGTGGATCCCCAGGTTGATATTCATCCATCACATAGCATACAACGTCACATCGAAGTTGTATTAGACTCTAGATACATCATCCTTCACGTAGAAATCACTCCCCACCCCAAAACCACTCTTAATTACAACTTACTCATATCACAGTTACAGTAGCTATATAGTTGCATGCTTAGTAAGGGGCTCTAGCCTTTTCTCTTCTGGACCTCCTCACACTAGGTGAGCAATCTCCTGTACTTAGGAGTTTCTATGCTTATATACAACTTCTGGACCTCCACTTACTAGTGTCTGATGAGTTCTGTGGGTAGGGATCCCTTGTCAAGCCTAAGGTAGTAGTACAGGGCAGGGTGATGTCTCACTGTTCTAGCTCTCAACTGGCTCCTTGTTCAGTACTAAAGAAGGGTTGTCCTTACA
This sequence comes from Gomphus bonarii, assembly GCA_003316585.1. Classification (NCBI taxonomy): domain Eukaryota; kingdom Fungi; phylum Basidiomycota; class Agaricomycetes; order Gomphales; family Gomphaceae; genus Gomphus; species Gomphus bonarii. The sequence goes on along the minus strand of QFEC01014007.1, from coordinate 9,020 downwards.
ATCATGTCATCCCTCCCAGCATCCTATCATCTGGCCATTCAAATGCTCACTGTAGCTGAGAAAATTGGAGCAATGCAGGGAACAGTGGTGAAACTCAAAATGCTGCTGAATGACTTAATTGTAATTAAGAGTTGTCTAGGGGTGGTGGATGATTTCTAACTGAGAATGATAATCTGGGAGTTGAATGGTATTTCTGTCTGGGGATGTATGCTATGGGATATCCGTGTAACTGTCTAATGACCCGTGTTGGTGAATACAGCCCTTTAGCACCTGTACTGAGAGGTTGGCTCTGAGATCTGTGGGGAAAGTAAAATCAATAACAAATTGGTTATTGAGCCTGTGTGCCCAAAACATTGTGAGACACTTCTGATGATATCTAAGAACTTCTCTGATTTAATTCAGGTCTCCAACGATGAGCCTTCAGTGGGAACTATGATATTGATGTAAGCAAAGCACCGATGAAGTCAGGGAGCAATTCTGATTTATAGGCAAGAAGAACTAATTCTCTTACTATATCCTAAGGTACTACTTATACATAGTTACCATTTTGACATGTTATGAGTGAGAAAGAGAAATTGTCTGCTTTGGGATAGATGCGTCAACACTCTGTGCTATATGTATCACTGTGTCGTGTATTCCTGGCCCCATTTTGAATCGGTATCCCTTGAAAATGCTTGAGGCTTCTCTTTGCTATGTGTCCTTGTTATTCCTTCAGTTCTATTGAGTCTGAGTTGTGTCCGTCGGTTCCAATGGAGCAGCCAGTGCCTGTGACTGCATATATGCACCCCTCTCTCTCCTGTCTCAGTTCCTAAGTCCTCCAGTCCTTTTGTGTGTCATTTCTATCCTTCTTCTTTCTTATTTCTGCTGTGACTGCTGTCTGTATATTCTGGAGTTGAACCTGTACATTCCTTCCATTCCTTCCATCCCCTAGCTGCCTGGGCGCCTCTTTGCCCCAGGATCAAAGTGCCGTGTCTGCGTGGTATCTAAAATGTTCTGTATCTATGAGAAATGAAGCTATCGACTTGATTCTTTTTGGGGATTGTGGGTATTTATATCTACTTGGGTTCTGGGTGCATATACTAGGTGAGTGAGTCTGTGTTCTTTCTGACTACTTGTTTTTTGTGTTTTCCTTATATTTATTGTATATACTGTGAAGACATGGATACTTTATAACATTAATTAATTTCTTCACTGAGGGAGCCTAACACTGTGTCATTGATGATAAGTGTTCAAAACTAGTGGAAACAGCACTCCTGGCTCATGCAAAAAAGGGAAAAAAGCCAGATGCATCTAAAGTAAATAAAAGCTAAAAACAATCCTGAATGAGCATTGTGACAACTGTTCTAAGGATGGCCATACCAAAGATGAGTGCTGGTCAAAGGGTGGAGGAAAAGAAGGCCAAGGCCCCAAGCAGAAGAAACCAAAGAAAGGGAAAGGTCCCAAGTCAATGGACTCAGTGGTCATTGATGATAACTGTCGGGAGATGACCCACTTCAAATACTGAGCTGAAACAGAGCTGGTTCAGTCAAGTGTACACTGACTGACCTGAGGGTTACACCAAGCCTCTGGGCCCCCTGAGCCCTCTGAACCACTTGGCACTTACCTACAAAGTTCTCAAGCCAGATACCAAGACTTGAGGTGCTGAACCAAAGACCAAAGAGGGCTGAGAAGAGATCAGCTCAACCTGAGGCTGAGCTCACTCCCATTAAAAGAAGATGCCTTGGTTTGAGTAGGTATCCCTCAGGTCATACACTCAAACCTCAGCTCAGGTCCCTGGAAGTTGGCTCCAGGGACTTTAGGTATTTATAGGATAGGTCTGCATACCTTCAGGTCCAAGTGAGGGGCAAGGTATGTTGAGGAAGGATGGCATGGACAATGGGTATATAGGTTATATGGATCACTAGCAAAGGATCCTAGGTTTTCCTCTTGGAATTTCCCCCCTTGCTAGCACTGCATGATAATTTGCAAGTGCAACAGGGGTTATCCTTACAATAACCACCAGAATAATGATGACATTCTCATGTTCACCTGAACTACAGGCTTCACAACTTTAGTTGCAAACCCCAATGCCCAAAAACAGCAAATAGGAGCCTGTGTAGAGAGTGGTATTAGCAACCACTACTACCCTGGCTGAACCAAATTCATCAATTATAGGCCAATACCCACATGCAAAATCATTGCAGTAGATGGGCATAGCCTTAAAGCAATAGGTATAGGCAATGTACAGATTGATCTACCAAATGGCAATGGCAAGACACTCATGATGTCAAAAGATGCAGTCCATGTACTGGACATGGCATTTATGCTAATATCAATCAGCCAGTTAGATAAAGTGAATATGAGGCAATTTTCAAGCATAGAATTTGCATCATTACAAATCCAACTGGAAAAATTATGACCATGATCCCTTGGTCCAATGTACTATATTGGATTCGTGTCCCTGGACATCTATACCAAATTAACTATGCTAACACTGTGTATCAGGAAATTGGTCACATAGGTCTTATGTTAAGTCTGGGGTCAAAGACATCTTGTCCAGAGGTTTCTCAAGTGGTTGATCTATCAAAGTCAAACTGGGGTACAGAGTCAAAAGGACTTGGCTTCAACTTATGTGTTGCACCCTCTTATGTTATCTTGTCCTTGTATTTACAGAGGTGTGATGGAGCAGAGTTATGGAGTGAATTCATGGAGGTAACTAGGAGGAGACCAAATCAATATTTGAACTAAAGAACTAACCACGAGTACATGGAGGTTTAAATACATTCAGAGTGTGGGATTAATATGGAACAGGGTCATCTGAATGTGGAAGAGTATCTGCATTAGGATGCAGGGGTGCTAAATGAGAGATGGGGTTATGTGAAACTATGGAACATACTAGAAAATGATGTAGGGGATAATGGAAGAGATGACATGGAGGTCTGTGTGTGTGATGTGGAGGTCTGTGTGTCAGGGTGATGACATGGTGAGGATGACAGGGATGGAGTACAGAGTGTATGGAGATCACATGAGGAGCATAGAGGGTATCTGAGGTACAGAGTGCAATGAAGGGTTCAGTGTGACTCAGATGTGACATGGAGGTGGATGACTAAGGACACTAATGTGGAGATTTGTTGGAGGTGATCCAGGATATAACAGTACCTCCCCATTAAGGCCCAGCCTCAAGGCCTATCGTGATTAAGATGGAAATTGCCATGGGAAAGGAGGTTAGTGCTAGGCTGGAGAAGGTATATAAGGATATAGCATTTCTGTGTTTATTCAAGTACACTCATCACCCAGACCACCCAAAATAAAGATGAGCAACTTGGAAAGCATGGGGAGGCAGATCCATCTGCTCCAGGAGCAATTTGAGCTCCAAAAGGTGGAGAAGGCCTCAGAGGAGGAGGCAGAGCAGCAGAGGAAGGCAGAGGAAGCAGAGTGGAAGGAAAAAGAGTGGAGGGAAAAGGATGAGAAGGAGTGCCTCGAAAAAGAGCACAAGGAGCAGGAGGAGAAGGAGGCATGAGAGAAAAAGGAGGCAGATGAGAAGGTAGCCCATAAGGTGGCCCAAAAGCAGGAGGAGGATGAGGTGGTTTAGGGAGCCAGAGACCAAGTGGGTGCAGAGGTGTTAATGCTGGAAGAACAACTCCAGGCTTGGGTACTCAAAGATGCTAAAGAGGTGGAGAGGAGGAACTGACAGGATTTGATCAGCTGGGACCTGGAAAAAGCATTGTCAGGTGCAGCAAGTGCTGACTGTGTGCAAGGCCCAGAAAGCATGGATCAATCATCAGGCCTGGAATGCATGGGACATGGAGAGGCAGGTGGGTCTCAGACCTTTCTAGGCCACACATCTGTCATTGATTCTGAATGATATTGATGCCTACCATGTGGTGTAACCTGAGGTCTGAGGGGCCTGTAAAAGCTGCCAGAGGCATGGGGATGAGTGCAAGTATCTGTCTGCAGGCAAGGGCACTTCATGCTACTGCTGCATGGAGCACAAAATCGGATGCTCTCCATGGCCAGAGGTAGGTGCAGACCTGGAGGGGTTGCAGGGGTGAGAGATGGGGAGGAAACCCCTAGAGTAGGAGGTTCAGGGCATTCCAAGGGCAAGTGGAGGACATGGGTGGAGTCAGAGGAGCCAGAGGGCATGTGGCCCAAGAGGCAGAGGGTGAAGGTGTCATTAAGGCCTGGGCTGGATGTGTGGATGATGGAGATGGGTCTGCTGATATGGACACTAGCTGTGGGTGTGATGTGGATAGCCACAGAGCTAGTGCAGATGAATGACCATGAGGAAGAGAGGTTGCAGAAGGGGGCAGAGAAGGGGGCAGAGAAGGAGCCAGAGCTGGAGCCAGAGCTGGAAAAGATGGACAAGGGGAAAGGAGTGGACATGGACAGGTTATTTAGAGAGCCACAGGGTTCAGAGAAGGAGCTGGGGATGGTGTTCTTTGATCCTGATGTATAGCTGTAAAAATGGATTATTATTTTTTGAACATAAGAGATTTCTCAAGTCCTTTGCTGAGTGAGCAGCCAAGGTCCTGGTTTGTCAGGGTAAGCCTTGTGAGAGTCTGAGATGACTTCAGATGTGTTGCTAAGTTCAGATGCAGGGAGCCAGGAGGTTTTGTCTTTGGTGTGCTTGTATCTGGACTACTTGACCAGGGATAGTAGTGGACAGGTGTGGCATATATTGACCTTGGAGTCAAGAACTTCAGAGATTTCATATTCAGGTTCACCATCAATAATAACAGGGGGCTGGGGCAGAGTGACTCAATTGGAAAAATCATTCAAAGTGGATGGTTCCAGCATAGAGATGTGGAAGATGGGGTGTATGCACATATGTTGTTGGGAGGCGGAGGGTGAAGGAGATGGAGCTGACTTGAGTGATGATCTCAAAGGGACCTAGATACTTTTCAGCTAGTTTCTTAGAAGGTCTTGTAGTATGGATGCTATCTGATTTAACAAAGACTTTGTCACCAATTTTGAACTCTGGAGGAGGAATCCAGCAATGGTCCATGGATGCTGAGTATAGTTGCTGAGCTTCAGAGATGGTTTTATGGAGTTCTTGGTGGAGTTTGTCTAAGTCCACTGCAAAGTCTTGTGCTCTTGAGGAGGTGAGGTCTCATTCAGGGTGTATGGTGATGTTGGGGTGATAATGCTTGTTGGTAAAAAAGGGTGAGATGCCAGTTGTGGTACTAGGAGTGTTGTTATATGTGAATTCTGTGATCAGGAGGAGGTCTGACCAGTTGTCTGTTGATAGTTGCAATAGACTTGAAGGTATTGATCCAGTGTTTGGTTCATTTGTTCAGTTTGTCCATCACCCTCAGGGTGGTATCCAGAGGTGAAGTGGAGCTTCATGTTGAGAGACTTTCCAAGGGATCAAAAGAAGAATGATACAAACTCTGTGCCATGGTCCAAGGTGATGTGGGATGGAACTCTGTTCTTGGAGAACATGTGGAGTACAAAGAGCTTTGCAAGTATTGGAGCATTGATTGTGTCAATGGTGGGGATGAAGATGGTTTGCTTGATGAGTCTGTTGACAATGATGAGGATGGTGTCATATCCAGAGGATGGCAGAAGTTTTTCAATAAAATCCATGGAGATGGAGTTCTAGGGACATTCAGGGATGAGAAGTTGCTTGAGTAGTCTGTAGGGGTGATGTCTCTGTGATTTAGAGTGCATGCAAGTAGTACAAGACTTAATATAAGACTTAATGGAGGTGCAGAGCTCAGGCCAAATGTAATCTCTATGGATGAGTTTGAGCATGCAGTTCTGTACAAAATGTCCTGATACAGTGTGATCATGCTTGTCTTGCAGTACTTGGAGTTGAAGATTATCAACATCAGGGATGTAAATGCATTTTTCCAAGAGGAGGAATCCTTCAGGGTCTATGGACCAACATCCTGTGGGATCATCAAGGTGGATGGATCCAACAGGGTTGGATCAGAAAGATTGTTTGATGTCCAAGTGTAACTTGTCAATGTCCATGACCATAGCAGCATGGAGGACTGGGAAACACAGGGATGTTGCATGGAGTGAGGAGATGAGTTGTTTGGAGGTGAAAACTGGACATAAGTTGTGCAGCTTGATGGTCACATAGTTGCTTCCTCCCTCTTTAGGGTAGACATTCCATCGTCTTGTTAGAGCATCAGGTTTGACTCCAAGTCAACCAGGATGAAAGTGGATGATGAGGTTGAATTGAGAAATGTATTCTGACCATCAGACTTGACATTGAGCCTTTGAGGTAGTGGTGTTAGCATTTGAATGCTTTGAAAATCACTAGCAGTTCCTTGTCATGGACATCATAGTTTAGTTCTGGAGGGGTGAAGGTCTGAGAGTGGAAGGTGATTGGGTGGATGTTGTTGTCTTCTAGAGATATTGTTGACAGTATGGGAGTGAGTGTGTAGTTGGAGGTGTCAGTTTCAATGATGAGTGGAGACCCAGGGATCCAATGGGTGAGCATGGGAGTGGTGGTGAAGGCCTTTTTCAAGGTTTCAAAGGTGCTCCAGCATGTGTCAGTGAAAACCCATGGAGTGTCCTTGTGGGTCAAATGGGTTGGCAGAACAGTAAGATCAGAGTAATTAAATATGAAACAGTGATAGAAGTTTGCGAATCCAAGGAAGGACTGCACATCTTTGACTTTTTGTGGTTCAGGCCATTCCTGGATGACTTTGACCTTGTCATCAGCCATGGTGAGGTCATTGGATGAGAGGATGTATCTGAGGCATTTGACAGTATTGACATGTAAGAAGCACTTGTCTATGCACCCATACAGGTGGTTTAACTGGAGTCACTGGAGTACATCTTGAACATGTCCTCTATGTTGGTCTATATCATTGGAGTATATAAGGATGTTGTCCAAGTAAATGAGGACTGAGATGTCAAGGAGGTTGGAGAAAACATTGCTCATGAAGCATTGAAATGCTGTGGGAGAGTTGGTAAGTCTGAAGGGCATCATCCACCACTAAAATGATCCATATCTGGTTCTGAAGGCTGTTTTCCATTTGTCACCTTTGTGGGTTTGAATGAAGGTGATAGGCATGTTGGAGATCAATTTTGGTGAATATCCAAGCCTTGCGAGGACTGTTGAGGAGGTCAGTTACTCTGGGGAGCAGAGAGTGGTCCTTCTTTGTAATCTTGTTGAGTGCTCAAAAATTGACACAGAGTCAAAGAGAGCCATCCTTTTTATGGGAAAATAAGACCAGAGCTCTTCCTGGGGACCTGGAAGGGTGGATGAAGCCCATGGAGACATGTTCATCTAAAAAATCTCAAAGTGTTTTTAGTTCACTCTAAGAGAGGGAATAGATCAGAGTGAATGGAGGAGATGTTCCATCTGCAAGTTCAATCTTAAAGTCATATGGCTGGTGTGGAGCCACTGTGCTGGCTTTGGCCTTACTGAAGATGTCCATGAAATCATGGTATTCATCTGGGATGCCAGTCATATTGATCAGAGCATTGTTTGAGTCTAACTTCTCAGATGCTGAGATCAGTAGTTGGAAGGTTTGCATACCATCCATTTTGGAAATGTGGGCAAATGCTGCTGCATTTACCAAGGTGATTTTAGGCACAATGAGTGGGGTCAGAGTCAGAGGGTCAGATGAGCACAGAACTGATGTTACTGGCTCTGGTGGCACCATAAACTCAGCTGGGGATGGAGAACTGAACATAATACTGCTCAAAGCCCAATTAATCAATGGATTGTAGCAGGTGAGCCAGTTATGTCCAAGAACTGCCAAACAGCTGGAGTCCAGCAGAGTTACAAAAAACATAATGGAGTGTTCCTCCCCTTTAGGGAAGCAAACTGGAAGGTTGATTGCCTTGTGGATGACTGAATTGGTCAATCTTCTGAACAATCAGAGTGGGATAGGATTGATGTTGTAGGTATGGAGCTGATGATTAGATGCCAAAACAGAATCTAGGAAACAATGAGTTGATCCTGAGTCAATAAGTGTACTGATATGTTTATTAGGAATTAATTCAGAAGTGAGTCATATTGTCAGAGAGTTTGGACTGGAAAGAGTGGGTCTGTTGAGATGTAATCCCATTATTGCACCATGGGGATCAACACAGCCCTCAGCTGGTGCTGGAGTCAGAGGGCTGCTTAGGTGTTTTTTGAATCCAAGGCTGTCTTGGCATTGGAGTTCTTTTTGTCAGACAATTTGCTGTCCATCATGGAAGCAGCTTGTCCTTTGGCAGCAGAGGAGGTCCATTTGGAACATTCCTTTGCTACATGACCTGTTCTACCACAGAAGAGACAGAGGGTCTGCTCAAAGTGGCATTGTTGCTCCTGCTGAGTCAGTTTATCATCTTTGCCTAGTTTTGATGCTAGGTTCAAGGTCTTCTTGGGGGTATTTGAGGTGTTGTTGTTTGAGGTGGAGTTATTGGACTTGTTGCTGCTGCTGCTGCTGCTGTTGTTGTTTGACATCTTCCTGTTGTTGTTGAAATTTGTCAACAGCATGGTGGGGGTTTTACCCTTGTCCTGGTGGTGGTCCAAGGTTTTTTTCAAGTTGTTCTCTTGAGTGACTTTGGAGTGTCATTCCCAGTAGCAGGCATCAATGGATTGGGAAAGGGATTGAAGCTCATGCAGCATGCTGGGTTTACCAACATGAGCTACTTCATCCTTGATTCTTGCCAGAAGTCCATTATAGAGCTGGCAGTGGAGTGTGGTGTCTCCCCAATGGATGCATGTGGTGAGGTGGTTGAACTCAACCAGGTACTTGGTGACTCATTGGTTGTCATGCATGCAGAGGGTTTTGAGGTCAGCTTCAGCTTTGGCAACAGGATAATGGGGTCTGAAGTTGTCCTTCAACTTGGATATAAATTCTGAGTAATTGTCTATCCAGGAGGGGTTGATGTCAGAGGAAAGGGCAGGCTTGAACCAGTCTAACATGGTTCCTTTCAGGTGGGACAGCACATAAGTGACTTTTGCACTGTCAGACAAAAAGGTGTCAGGACATTCAAAAATTTTATATTACATTGAACCAACAATGGCTGGAGTTTACAACTGTCAGAACCATCAAAGGTGTCCAGTTCTTGGACCTTGGTATGAGGTG
>QFEC01014002.1:0-11516 GCA_003316585.1 Gomphus bonarii | reverse complement strand
GATAGACTGAAGTGTTATATCTTTAACACCAAGGTCTTGTCCAGGTTCCAAAACAGTGATGCTTTGAAAATACATGAAGTATAAAGAGCTTGGTGAGCTGGGGTGAGGTTATCATGTCAGTGGTGGGGATGAATATTCCTTGTTTGGAGAATCAATTGACAATGACTAAAATGGCTGTAAATTCTGAAGATGCAGGAAGCTGTTCAATGAAATCCATGGATAGAGAATTCCAGGGCTTCTCTGGAACAGGGAGCTGTTTGAGTAGTCCATAGGGTTTATGCCACTGTGGTTTGCTATGCATACAGGTGGTGTATGATTTACAGTAGTCCTTGATATAAAATTTGATGCCAGGCCAATTGAAGTCTCATCTGACCAGTCCAAAGGTTTTGTTAATCCCAAAATGTCCTGACAGGATGTGATCGTGTTTGAACTGTAAGACTTGTAATTGTAAGTCTTGAATCTCAGGAACATATATTTGTCCATCAAAAAGTAGTAAACTGTCTTGATTGGTCTTCCACTTGGGGTCTTCAATGGATCCAAGGTGTTTCTGAGCAAGAGGGTCTGAAGTGAGGTTTTGACAAATGTCAGTTAGAATTCATTCAGTGTCCATGAGTGAGGTTGCTTATAAGACTGGTTTGGTGAGGTTTGTTGCCTGGAGGGATGATGCCAACTGATGTTGGGAAAAAATTGGTCTGAGGTTCTGAGGGTTGACAGTGGCATAGTTGCTTGCCCCCTCTTTTAGGTAGACGTCTCAATGTCTTGTAAGGGAGTCAGGCTTGGTTCCAAGGCTTCCAGGTCTGAAACATATGACAAGGTTGAACTGGGAGAGGTATTCTGACCATCTAGCCTGTCATCTGGTCAATAGTTTAGTAGTACAAAAGTACTCCAAATTTTTATGATCAGTGATGACATTGATGGGTTCCACAGAGCCTTCCAGATAGTGTTGCCAATGCTGGAATGCCTCAAAAATAACCAATAGTTCCTTGTTATGAATATCATGATTAAGTTTGGGCAAGGTAAAAGTTTGGGAGTGAAAGGCTATGGGGTGGAGTTCACCATCCAAGGTGTTCTGAGAGAGAATTGCAGCAAGGGCATAGTCCAATGCATCTGTCTCCATAATTAAAGGGCAGTCAGGTGTCCAATGAGTTAGGACAGGTGCACTCATAAATGCCTGTTTCAAGTTTCAACTTGTTGAAAGATTCTCTACAATCCTCAGTGAAGTTCCATGGAAGGCCTTTCCTGGTGAGTCAGGTAAGAGGAATCATAATGGCAGAATAGTTGTTGATGAAATGTCTGTAAAAGTTTGCAAAACCAAGGAAATATTGAATATCTTTGACTTTCCAAGGTTCCAGCCAGCCTAGGATGCACTTGACCTTCTCTTCAGCCATGGCGAGACCCTCAGGTGAAAGCATGTAGCTGAGGTATTCAACTGAGGTCTGATGAAAAGAGCATTTATCTTCTTGGGCATAGAGATGGTGCTTACATAGCTGTTGCAAAGCTTCTCAGACATGTCCAATGTGTGAGGTTTCATCATCCAAATAGATAAGGATATCATCCAAATAGACGATAGTGCAAACATCCAAAAGGTCACCAGATATATTGTTCATAAACCTTTGAAAAGCTGCAGGGGCATTAGATAGCCCAAAGGGCATGGCGAGCCATTCAAAAGAACTATAGCAAGTTTTGAAGGCTGTCTTCCATTCATCCCCTTCTGCAATATGAACGAGGTAATAGGTGTGCCTAAGGTCAATTTTGGTATAGATGTGAGCTTTCTTAGGAGCATCTAAAAGGTCTGTTATTAGTGGGAGTGGGTACCTGTCCTTTTTTATGATTCTGTTAAGACCTTGGAAGTCTACACAGAGTCATAAGGAACTGTCCTTTTTCCACATGAACAATACTGGAGCCCCATACAAGGAGCATGATGGGTGGATGAATCCTTTCTTGAGGTGTTCATTGAGGAATTCTTGAAGCAACTGAAGCTCAGAGACTGAGAGAGAATAGATAGGACCAAGTGGAGGTGAGGTTCCATCTTCAAGGTTGATCTTGAGGTCATAAGATCTGTGAGGTGCTAGTGTATCAGCACTGACTTTACTGAAAACATCAGTGAAGTCATGGTAATGCTTGGGAACATGTTGTTTAATGCTGTCTGAGATGTCAGAGGTTTTGACCATGGCTGAACCTTGGGCAAAGACATCAAGGTCAGCAAGGTCTAGTTGAAATGCCTGAGATCCTTCTAGTTTGCAAGCTCACATAAAAGCAGCAGCATTCACTAGAGCTATCCAAGGTGCTGTCAACTTCAGATGGTTTGGTGAGGTTTTGCATGGAAGCAAGGTGATACTAGCTGTAGTAGCCAGAGGGGTTGGCATGGGGATTGTTTCCAAAGTCTTGAAGGTAATACTGCCCAATACCCAGTCACTCATTGGATTGTAGCAGGTGGGCCAGTTGTAGCCAAGTACCATGGAGCAGCTGCTGTCCAATGAAGTTACATAGAAAGTAACTGTCTGATATTTACCAGTCAGAAAACAGATTGGAATGGTCATAGTCTGAGTGATGGTCAATTTAGCAGAGCCATCAAATAGTTTTAACAGGATGGGAGGTACAGAAATGGTAGGTAGGGAATATTTCTGCACTACTTGTGATTCAATAAAACAATCAGAAGAACCACAATCAAGAAGTGTAACTAAACAGGTTTTAGGCATAAGGGTACATGTCAAATTCAATACTAAAGAGTTCTTTGAAAGAGTGGAAGAAACAGCATTTATGGTGAGCATGCAAGCAAGGTTACCACAATCCTTGGACCACATGGTTCTGAGGTTGCTTATTATTTTTTTTTTGATTTTTTAGCTGTGGAATCCTTGGCCTTGGAGTCAGAGCTCACTTTGGCAGCATGAGCTTTAGGGTTTGAGGAGTTTGTCATCTTTGACTTTGGGCACTCCTGTCAAAGTACAATCTACTGAGCCTTGGTTCACTTGGTTGTACTGACCAAAGTCCAGTGTACTATATTACAAGCTACAGGCTTCCAAGTCTTACAAGTACTATTTGGTTTGGCTTGGCTTGGTTCGGTACCTCACACTTCAATCACATTCTCATTTACTCACTCGCTTCGCTTGTGTAACCTTTGGTACATGTATGGGCATGTATGCCTGCTGTTCATATATTACTATTCTTACATCCATACTTTACATTCTCATTTCCATGCCTCATGCAACGTTGTTGCATACCTTATGGCAACTCATTTTCTATATAAGTAATTAGTCCTCATGTATATATTCTCCATTCAGATTATCAACTAAGTTAGATATATGCTACCCATACTTAAGTTAGTGGTCCAACCATTTGGTACCAAGCATCTTGGAACCCTACTGAGCATCTGCCTGAAATCTAGTGGCATGGGCAGGAGGATAGGTGCAATGCAAGTATGTTGAAGCTGACACCACATCCAACCTCAGCTCATTGGACCAAGCCAAACCATCCAAACCAAGAGCATGTGTGCACACACTTAACAGTATAATCTGAACCAATCATCTTCCTGTCTTTTACTACTCAAACGATATGCCTCCTTGTACTAGAGCTATTGCCTGAGCTGAACATAGTCAGCTCACCCCTATGGTTTTACAGCAAAGAGCACATGGAATGTCCTCTACCACCCCTCTCTGCTTCGGTCATAATGCTTTGCCCCGCTCGCTCCATTCTCTCAGTTCCCCCTTGCGATCTGCTCAAATCAAAGATGTTATCAATGATGAACTGTATGAGCAACAAGGCAATGGCAAATACGATAACAACCTGGATAGGAGCAAACATGACTCATTTAGGCCTCCTGAGGCCCCCAAACCAGATGACCCTCCCATTCCACAATTCACTCCTCCTCCAAGGGCCACTTCTCCTCCTAGAGGTGCCCCTCAACCTGCAAACAATTGGGACCTCCTTGATGCAATCTTGGAGCTTGGTAGGACTGCCCAGCAGCAATGCCAAGATGGTCAGACTGCCTGAATTTGGGAACTGGACCCATTCAATGGGGCAGACCTGAAGAAGCTCAAAAGCTTCATTTTTATGTGCACCATGAATTTCTGGATGCAACCCAATTCCTTTACTGATGATAGGCAGAAGGTCAACTACATGATCTCCTATCTCAAAGAGACCGCACTGGAATGTTTCAAGCCATATCTCACCGGAGATCCCTGAACCAAGCCGAGATGGGCCACCAACTTAGATGGCTTTCTCAACGAGTTACAAATCAACTTCAGTTCCTGGGACAAACAAGCCAAAGCCAAGATTGCTCTTGAAAAACTAACTATGCACAAAAACCACAAGGCCACTTGGTTCTTCATGGAATTCTACTGACTCACTGCATTTGTTGACTACAACAATACCCTGCTTCAGAAGGCCTATACAGCCCTACCAAAGTGAATCAAGGATGGCTTGGTCCATTTCAACAAGCCACAAGCCCTCAACCAGCTCTGAAACATCATTCAGCAGATCAATGTGAGATACTGAGAGAGAAAGGCAGAGCAGGCCCGAGAGGGTCCTGCTGAGTAAAAAAAAGAAGGAAAGTCAGACAAGCCCAAGTCAACTAACATGGACAAGTCTGATGGCCTGAAAAAACCCAATGGTAAGGGGAAGGATAATTCTACATCCCAGCTGAACCCACCTGAGTATGTAAACAAGCTCAGTAAGGACAGCAAGCTCCTTCCCAAGGAATGCCAGCAATGCATCAACAATAATCTTTGTCTCCTGTGTGGTGCTGACAGTCATAAAGTCACAGACTGCCCGAAATCCACTAAGGCACGAGCAATGATGACCCCTTCAACCCCCAAAGCAGCTACTGCCTCAGACACCAAAGCCAAAAGTTTGGCTAAGGTAACAAAGTCAAAAAAAATAGTCCACAACTCTTCAGCCTCTGAGCACCCCAAGAGTTGCATTGACTCGGCTGGTGCTAGTAGTGAGGTTAAGCCCAATGCTTCTGCTTTATTGAATCCAAACTCTTTAATAGTTTACTTGTCTTCCAATTCTGTTCCTAGTTCTTCTAATACCCCATTCAAATGCTTGATTGATTCAGGTTCCACTCATAGTTTTATAGAATCTACTTTTGTCCAAAATCATAGTATACCCACTCATTCTATCCCTCCTATTCCTCTGAAACTATTCAATGGTAGTACAAACTTGGTCATTACCGAATTAGCAGAAATACCTATCTGCTTCCCCTCAGGACAAACACATTCCATAAGATTTTATGTCATGTCATTAGATACATCCATTTCAGTAGTTCTTGGACACAACTGGCTCACTCAATACATTCTGTTGATTGACTGGGTACTGGGCAGTATTAAATTCCGAACCACCTCTATGGAGTCTATGGACATCCCGACAGCCTCGGCTGAGCCAGCTCCTGCTTCCTCGCCTTCGCCTGAGTCTGGATCCACCCAAAAGCTGGAAAAGATGGCTCGCGTTGGCTATGTATTGACTTTTGGGCACTCAACAGAAAGATTGATACCTGCTCCCGCTCATCTTGGACCTTTTGGATGCTCCTTGCAAGGCTTGAATCTATTCAAAAATTGATCTTTGGCATGCATTCCATCTTATCCAAATCACTGAAGGCAATGAGTGGAAAACAGCATTCAAGACTTGCTATGGGTCATATGAATGGTTGGTCATGCCTTTCAGCTTGTCCAATGCCCCTGTGGCTTTTCAAAGGTTTATGAACAACATCCTCAGTGACCTATTAGATCATTGCACGGTTGCATACAGTAGGGGACAAAACCATTCAAGTGTTTTGAACATTTGTGTTGTACTGTAAATGATAGAAGGATTACAAAATCAAAAAATATGACGTAATTATTGGAGATAGCCCTGCTTCTGAACTTGTGGTCACAATTAATATGATTACGTAACTCTCAATATTCCTTGCTATTATATTGATACCATTTCTCACAAGTTTTTTGTTATTGCAATCTATATTGTGTTTGTGTTGCTATAATGTAAATGACCCTACCTGGAAGTAGAGCAGAATTCCCAGTACTAGTGTTAAAGTGCTGGATTAGCGGGCTATGTCAGAATAAACAAGATAGTGGGAGTCCTAGTACCAAAAAATTCAGAAATTACTAGTACATTCCTGTATATCACTCCCAATAGTTTTCAAAAGCTAGACACCCATCAATACAAATATAATATTTGGATTAAGTTATTGAACCACCCTCTTTACCTTACCTTTTTATATAGCAAATAGTACATATATCAAACTTGTTTATATTATTGAAATACATGGGGAAAGCTCTTACACAACTTATAATTTCAAGAAGTGGTATCTATTCAAGTACTGAGACAACCCTTCATTAGAGTTTATTCTCTGCTTATCCATATAGAAGATTAATGTTAGTACCTGGACATCCTGAGGTTGAGACATGTGCATAATTAGTTCATACATATCTATAGCAGTCCTCACTTCTGACTCTTTTATTAGTCATTCTTTAGGTTATAAACTACTTCAACACTTAGATATCTTGTTATTTATCAGCTTCATATAGTTTGCATCCACCTCTTGATCATGTTAAATGCCATGAGCTGGCTTAACCAAGATACAGATGTTACCAATGTTTGGTTTGGGCCAATGAACTGAGATCAGATGTTCCTTGGCTTCAACCTATTGGGTTGTGCACACTCTACTACACTCTAAGTATATCACTGTATTTCAGATAGGTCTTGGTTGGTTTAGCTGAAGTGTTTGGGACCAAGCAAGTGGCTACATACAGAAGAGGATATAGGGCTGTCAGGGGACTACCTGTTTCATGACCCAAACCAATGCTAAACCAATTCACCTATACTAACAGTTACCAAGCCAAACTGCACATACAGATAATAAGAGAGATGACAGTTGCTTGGTCCAACCGCATAACATCCCAAACCAAGAAACCGAGGTATTGGCCCAAGCACCAGAATGCTGGATATGGATTGTGAGGCCATCATAACTTGGGGCCCAATTGAGGGGTAAGGTATGCTGAAGAAGCAGGAAGTGGACAATGAGTATATAGGTTGCATAGCTTACTAGCGAGGGATCCTAAGTTTTCCTCTTAGGATTTCCCCCTTGCTAGGTGAGGCTCTATTTCTATGTACACAGTTTAATAGACTTATGTTTTCCCCCTTGCTAGCCTTGGCCACATGACCTTGGTAACCTTAGCAAGTGCTTCAGGGTTTGCCCTTATATTAGGAAAACTTCACCCAATAAGGACTGGGAGTTGCATCACCATATGACCATAGGTGGTTTTGGTCTGAACTTAAGTGACTCAGATAGCCTTGGCTCAATTGCTTATGTAATGCCAGACTCCTTCTCCTCTACAACTGCAACAGCCTTGGCAATGCATGCACTACCAAGTTTCCAAGCCAAAATGGATGCTGATGAGCGCTTCCAACAGTTAGAACAAGAGTTGGTGGCAAACCAAGCAGCTAATTCTGAAATCAATAATGCCTTGAGAGCAATAATGCAGAAGTTAGAAAGTGATGGAGAAAGAAGAGATAGAGAGTTCCTTGATCCAGAAGATGACCTGGTGCCAAATGCACATGAACCAAGGATACTAAGCCCCTTGCTCTTGGCCACCTCCTGAATTAGACCAGCATCCCCCTCAGACTTTGATGGTGACTGTGACAAAGACTATGCATTCCTCAACTCCTGCAGTATCTACTTCATGATCTGTGGTGATCATTTCCCAAATAACCAGGCCCACATCCACTGGGCCCTCTCCTTCTTCAAGTCTGACCAAGCAGCTCAGTTTGCTAATAAGGTCCTTCAAGCTGAGAGGTCTGGCCAATTCCACTACCCAGATTGGAATGCCTTCAAGGTTGACTTCATCAACTGTTTCTGCCCAAAGAATGAACAACTTTTGGCCCTCACAAAACTTTAAGGGATGGGGTGATACCAGGGCAAGGACTCATTAGAGGAATACATTGATCGGTTTACTGAACTGATCAATCTGGCCAAGTATCATGATGATAATATGATTGTGATCAAATTCCACAAGGGCCTTGGACCAAGCATGCAGAACAGGGTAACTCTGCTTGGCAATGGAGCCCCAGACTTTGATGACCCTGAAGGGTGGTACAAGGTAGCAAGGAGAGTAACACAAAACAGGGAGGCCAATGATGCATTCACAGAAACAAACTGAGGTCAGCCACTCACAATGCCTTGGCTCCCCACAATACTGATGAAGGCACTTGGAAGAAACCTAGGGTTGACATCACCCCTTGGCAGCCAGTTCCACTGGCCTTCACTGTGCCCAAAAATGGCCTGACCCCCATGAAAGTTGACTGAACTCAACTCCAAGTCACACTGCCAGGAGTCTGGCTTCTATGCATGAAACTGGGCCACTATGCCTGAAAGTCCCCCCCCTCATTCAATATCCAGACCATGAGCATAGAAGAATGATTGGAATTGTTGCCTGAGCTATTAGCCCTGACTAACATGTTGAGTGTTCCATCAGCCAAAGCCAAAGCCAAAACTGAGATAGTGCTAGAAACCAGAGTGGTGGTGGAAACATTAGAAGAAGAGGGTTTTGGAGCCTGCAGTGGATGAATACTGTTCCCCCACTGCCTGTATATAACTGGTTCTCCTGTTTGGAAGTAGAATGTGAAACAACCCCATTCAACTGAACTGAGCCAAAACTGAAACAGCTGCACCAAAACCTGACACCCCTAGACCTTCAAAACCCCCTTAGGTCTGGCTCTGAAAGTGGTAATTGAAGCTCCTGAAGAAATATGTGATTGTAGCTGACCCAAGCCCAAAATCTCTCATCATCAAGGTTGAGATTCAGACAATTAACACAGCCAAAGTCAAATCAGAACCTGCCCTCATTGACAGTGGGGCCTCAGTGTGAGGGTGACACTATTAACAAGGTCACAACAGCAAGATACTCCAATATGAATGAGCTGATAAGGGGGGTTCTCCACCTGGTGTAGCAGTAATCCTCAGTTTATACAAGAGTTACTAGTAATAAGTACATAGCGAGCTCACCTGGTGTAGTGGTAATCCTCAGAGATCAAGCTGAGGGGTAACCATTACACCAGTCATGACTTATATACCCTAACCAGACACTTATTATGTAATTGGAAGATGCAAGGCATGGAAGAACATAAACAGGAGACAACAAACCCAATGATGAACTCCAAGCTAAACTCTGACATCACCCCCCTCTCAATGCATTGCATCTCAACATGGAGTTTTGTCAAGATTGCCCCACTAACACATCTTGTCAGTCTCCTCTAGAGTGAGGGGCAGGTCCAGGTCAGGTTCCACTCAAGTTCTACCCCAGAGTATAGTTGGAGGGCAAACTCACAACTGGGGCAATGATTGCTGTGGGTACTGTAGGAATCTTTGTAGATTTTGAATGATGCCTCTTGTACATACTCCCCTATGGTATTGTGAGTCCTCCTCCCAGTGAATCCCTCAAATGTGCAGGGGATTGAATCTCAGCCAAGGAATATTACATCTCCAGCTTCATAGGGTTGATGGGTGAGAGGTTTCTTTCACCAGGGAAGGGAGAAGATGGGTTTGGGTGAAGCTGGGAGTTTGAGGAGTATCTTGATTTGTCAACTGTCCTTTGGGTCAATAGATCAGTGTGATGATATAGGGTAGGATTCAAGTGGGATGAGACTCTGTTGGCTGGATTGGCTGGTCATGTTAAAAAAAGAGGTTACTTGTTATCGAGTGGATGGGGGAGGACTGATAGTGGATGTTATATAAGTGTTGAATGGAATGAGATATAAATGAAGAGAATTAGATGTCAGGTGAAGTGTCACTTATTTTTTTAGGGTTAGAGTGTCATGTGCTATGTAGGTTCCTTGCTTCTGTCCAATCAAAGAGGTGTCACTTGGGAGTTTCTATGAAGTTTTCTAGAGTTCAAAAGGAGAGGTGGCATATAGAGTAGCTTATATGTGTTGTGGGGCTTCAGGGTTTTGTTGGTGAAATTCCATGACAAGTTGCTTTGCTCCAGAGACATCCTTCACAGGCAGCCAGGAATCATCTGCAGTTCCATAACCCTTCCAGCAGACTAGGTATTCTAGTTGTCCTCTTGCTGTCTAGGATCCTCTCAACTTCATACTCAGGGGCTCCATCTCAGATAACAGGAGGAGGGAGAGGTCGAGCATGTCATTCTTGGATTGGATCCTCTTAGTAGGGGCATAGGAGGTTGACAGAGAAGACAGGATGGGTGTGACCAAAGGATGGTGGGAGTTGGAGGCCATAGGTATTCTGCAAATACAACCTTGTTCACTGCATAAGGATCCACCCATTTATGATCCACCTTCTTCATCAGGCAAGTGGTTGTAATGTTTTGTGCATTTAGCCAGATCTTATCACCAATCTTGTATGTGGGAGCAGCTTGGTGGTATAGGTTATAGAATTGTGCCATGTCATCTGCAGCCTTTGAAAGGGCAGAGCAAGCTTCATTAGTGGCCTTTTCCATGCAAGTGGTGAATTCATCCAGTGCTTCCAATCAGGTTTCTTGGGTTGGTTCTTGTCTAAGTCTTGGATGTTGACCACTGTCAAGTATGAAGGGGGTAGTCTGCATTGCAGAGTGAATTCAATTGTTGTATGCAAACTCAGCAAGAGAGATCCAATATAACCAGTCATCTTGATGTTAGTTGACAAAGAGTTGGTAGTATTGCTCAATCTCCTGGTTGACCCTTTTGGTTTGGCCATCAGATTGTGGGCAGTAGGCTGTGGATGCAGCAACCTTGATACCTAGGAGCTTGTTTAATTCTCACATGAATTGGGAGATGAATTGGGTGCCACAGTCACTGATGACTTCCTCTGGTAGTCCATGGAGCTTCCAAACATGGTCATGGAAAAGTCTGGCAATTCCTACTGAGTCCATGTCCAATGTGGTGGGAATGATGTGTGGATGCTTGGAGAGGTTATCTACAGTGACAAGAAGAGCATTGTAGCCATGACTGGTAGGTAGTACTGTGATTAGATCAACAGTGATAACTTGCCATCTGCAGTCTGGAATACAATTGGGGAGGAGTTTGCCAATGGGGGAGGTTTGGAAGGTTTTGGTCCTATTGCAGGAGTCACAGGCTTTTTACATATTTGGCAATATACCATCCCATTCCAGGCCACCAATAGCTCCAAGATACAAGCTTGGTTGTCTTCCAGTGATCAGGATGACCAGTGGTGCTTGCATTGTGGTGTGCCTTGATAATGTCATGCCATCACTTGGAGTCAAGAGGGACATATACCTTGCCATGGTAAAGAATGAGACCATTCTCTTTTGTTCATTCTTCTCCTCGGAGATTTCCAGATGGTCCAAGTTCTTTGAGAACCTTTATGACCTTCTCATCTTGGTCTGTGCAGTCCCTGACCCCGTCAAGAAATTTGTCAGCCTCACCATTGACCAGTTGTGCACCTGTGGTGTTAACATGGAACATGTTAGGTTGGAGTGGAAGTTGGTTTGATTATCTTCCTCCCCCCACTTATGATCTGTTGAGGTTGTTTTCAGAGATCTAGATGGTCCAGTGAGATCCTGGCTAAT
>QFEC01013981.1:0-18103 GCA_003316585.1 Gomphus bonarii | reverse complement strand
GAAGGGTCCTGGTAACTTGTACTGCATTTTGAGCTTTTGAGAGCTGATAAGGTAGACAACATGTTGAATACTAGCAGGAGAAAGCTTGGATGGGCGTCCTCCAACAACTTTTGGGAGGTCAGGGTGGTGCTTAGAGCAAAGTCTGCAGATGGTGGCATGGCCTACACCAGTAGAGAGTTGAATATGGGAGGTGGAATGGCTAGCATCAAGCTGAGAAAGGATATAGTCAACTTGAACAGGAGAGAGAGATTTCATGGTTTGTTGAAGAAGATTGTTATGGTCTATTTGTTCAATGTTGAACTATTTGTGATCACATGAACCAATTATAACTCTGACACAAGTCATGTGACCATACAAACCTAACTATACCTCTGATTGTAATCACACATTTGAAGGCAACAAAACTGGTCCAATGAGTCACTGTCAAAAAATTGCAATATATCAACCAATAAAAATTATTACATAAACATGAGGAGACCAATCAAAAGCTGAGATGCAGGGGTATCTATGAGAGTATTCTCAGTTTTTATAGATTTTTATTTGGTTCATAAAATTCAGAGCAAGTGAAAAGTGCCAAACATTGGACTGGTTTTGTGAGTCACTGTAGTATAGACTAACACAGTTCATTAAGGTTATACTTGGTATAGTTGTAAGGTTTCTGTAAATTCATAATATATATAACACCCTTTTTTTACCAAGATTGTATATTCAAACCTTGTCCAGGGTGAAAGATATTAATAGTAGTTAAGTAATTAATGATACATAACATGCATACATGGGATTTACTAGTTACTAATATGTCATAATAATGGGATTTGTATACCAAAAAAATTACTATACAATCTTGCTGTTACTTCCTAATATCATTATATGAGAGTTTTCATCCTTATAAGAATCTAGAAAGGTGGCATAGACTGGACTTGAAGAGATATAACTTATCTTGTAGACCAACCAAAATATATATCACATTTAGTAACAAGCCACTTGCATGCAAGGTTTGGCAATCTTTCTTTCCTGACAGCTTCTGATCAGAGTGACCTCATGGTTATTACCATTGAACAATTGTATAAGGTGAGTCAGCTTTGTAGCTTATGTAGTAATCTGAAAACATACTCAACTTATCTATACATTTATAAACACGTGTGTCAGGCTTATATACATTTGAGAAATTGTAGTAGCCTTGTAGTTCTTGTATGAGTGTATATTTACTGAGGAGATTGGGGGGTGATTTTGCTGATGGGTGTGCCTTATGTGCCTCATGAGAGTACTTAATGCATGCATGACCTGATATTGCATTTGGTGTCCAAAAATCAATCATAGGCTTATTGGAAAGCCATCCAATGTATTATGTGCTGCCTTGGAGGAACAAAAGATTCGGGAATTGTGCTTAAGCACACACCAAACAATTTAGCTCTGGAGAACCATACTCATACCAATTTTGAAATCTTGCTAATGTCAAAGGGGCAATTGGCTGGAACTCCAAAAAATAATTTATGGTTGGATAATTTACAACTGAACCCAAGTATACATATAGCCCTAACGCCAACAGGTTCGAAATAGGGAATTCAGAAATAATGGTGAAAGGGCTGGATTTTCATTCAATTCGATGATGGCAGATCAAGTCTTGAGCGCTTCTGCAACAATATCACTTCAGAGAGGAACCTTACCTTTTTCACTAGTGTGAGTTTGCCTTAATGGTTTGTCATTAGTCACGATTTTGCACCGCTAAGAACTCGAATTGATACTCCGCGCAGTTATACCACTACTGGATGACTTCTGAATCTGACCCTGAACTTCCATCAGTGGCCAATTTTCGCCAGTGGTTACAACATAAAGGAGCGTATCTCCATCCTGCTCTCAAGTTTGTCAAAGGTTCGTTCAACAACGCTTCCTAAGGGTGGTCGAAGCTCAATTGTAAAGTAGATGTATCTGGCATGTCAGTTCTCACAACTGAAGACATGTCTTGCGACTCCAAAATCATCTCATGTCCATTCTCTCTCGCCATTACTCCTAAGTCTTCCAAAATTGCTTTGTCAGCACTATCCAACACAAACAGCCATGCAGACCATGCATTGGACACACTAAGCGAGTGTGAACTTATTTGCACGTACATCGTTGTACATTGGCTTCTGGAAGAAGACTGCGAAAATTTAGAATTGAGGAGGTTCTGAATCACGTTATCATTACCCATCGTATTCTCAGCCTGTCATTTAGCGCGGCATCGTCATTGTTTGGCCACCTTCCATATCTGAAAACCCTTCCTACACCAGATGCGCTACGCACTCCTCTTCACTTTAACCAAGAAGAGTTGTTGTTGTTACGTGGAACCAACCTTTATGGCGCTACCGTAGATCGGCAGAAATCGAGGGTATCTGACTGGAAGCGGTGTTGTACCTACGCTGAAACTGTACGACCCGCTTGGAGGGAGCAGTTTACATGGTGAACCTGAATTATTTTCTTTGTTTCACATTTCTGAGATGAGGTTGAGGCAAAGATATCTGACTGCAGCCACGTACCTGTCTTCTCGAGCCTTTCCTTCGACGATTCTCTCTCCTAATCCCTCGCTTGCCTCCTCAGCTTCCACCCACCCTGTTCTTATCCCAGGGATTGACTGCTTTAACCACACCCGTGGCCACCTCGTTTCCTGGGTGGTTGATCCAGCTAAACCCACTGCCTCTGTGACTGTCCCAAATTACCAACTGTCTCTAGTTGTTCATAACTTTACCGCCGCGCATACTGAAGTCTTTAATAATTATGGGGCCAAACCTAATTCCGAGTTCATCCTTGGCTATGGCTTCTCTCTTCCATCCAACCCAGATGACACGATCGTGCTTAGGATTGGGACCAAACGTGGTGGTCTTGACAGTTTCGGCAACTCCTGGGAAGTGGGCCGCGACGGGAGGGGGTCAGATGGGCTGTGGACGGAGTTAGTAGCTATACTTGCTAATAATTCGGATGACGCGGAAGAGAAGGCCGTTGAGTGGGAGTCTGAACTTGAAGCAGCAGAAACATTACAAGGAATGGTAGAGCAGAAACTGATGGCACTGCCTCACGTCGTAGAGGGAACTCAGGAAGGCATCCGCAACGACGTATTACAGATGGTTCAGCACTACGTCGAAGGCCAGTCTTGTCCAGTTATATATATCATGTCATCTTATCATTATTAACAGGTCAAAAAGATATTCTACAATCGCTCTCTGCATTTGCAAATTCGAAACGAGAATGTGCCATCGCCAAAGCGAGACAAGATGGTGTTGAGCTTGTTTTCGATGACGAGGGCTCGGTATGAACTGCGTAGGCTACTCTTCCTGTCCGTTTTATCGACCTCAATAAGGCTTCTCCAAGAATAATGATGAGGCATGGAAGTTTCACTGTTTAGAAGGAGGGCGGAGAGTTTGAAAGCTGTAAGTGGAATTACACCTGGGACCTTGTAGATGATCCCGTACCAGATGGAATGTGCTGTCGAGTAGTCAGTGTTGTGGGACAGTGGCAGCACTGACACTATGAATAAAAGACTCACTAGGCCTCCTTATGCAGGGGCACACTTCCACAAGGTAATATTATTTGGGCTTTGGGTCTGTGATAATTGTAATCACATTTTAAATCTTTCATTAGAAGTGTGTGAGTAGCTATGTAATAACAGATGCTTATGTAACGCGTGTCACGCCGATTCTTTTGACTGGTTGTCAGTGTTTGGATTCTAAAATACCATGGATCTAATTTAGGCGGGTAGGAGTTTGACCTTGAACAGGTTTTGGCCCAGGTGCCAGGAGCTCTGGGTATCCAATGTACTATCCAGGTTTGTCGACTTTTTATTGTCCAGATGCCTGCTTTTCCTAGCAACTCTACCTTTATGGCGGCGATACATTGACGGATATGGAGAGTCCTGACCTTCCTACCAAAGTTCGTGCCCTCCTAATCGCGTGAATCTCTCTCTACTTATAATTTGGGTGATACTAGAGCTCAAATTTACCCTTATTAATTGGTGCCGTCGCGTTAAGTAGACACTCGTCCAGTTTCGCCCATCCAACCACTCTCTTCCCAAGGCTTGTGTTGAAACTCTTGTCTAAAAGCGGAGATGTTTCGAAGCTGCTGCCAGTACGGTATTAAGCAAGCTTCTTCCTCGTGATATTTCAATGTATTTTTATAACAGGTTTGTTGAAGAAGCTAGCATACACGAAGATAAAAATGAATGACGAAACAAGGTGGATACCTACTGGACTACATGTTTTTTGCCAGGGATTGGAGCGCAAAGTCGCAATTTACCTATTATACGGCGGACCAATTATTCTAGGTCAGTGGTTTAGACATGTACTACAGTAGGACGATCATTGATATCATATCACTCTCGCCGATGTTGTTGATTCACCCAAACGTTGGAGAACCAGCGGAAAACATTTTGTCCTATCTAATGGCATAGGTTGTCCTCATTAGGCCTACTATCGCTGGACTTGATATCACATACAGCGGCCTTGACTGATCGTTGTACGAAAATTCGATACCTGATATTGATTCCTTCAGACTTTCATTTCCCTTGTGGGCACTATCAATATTTAAAAAACTGAAGATAATTGGGCTCAAGGGCGAGAACTTTCATCCTTTATTACATCATACATACCTAACCTCCAAATTCTAGTTTATTACGATTAACGAGAAACCATCAAGCCCTTCGACCGACAACTTTGTCGAGTATATATCTTACTCCACGTTCATATTAACGAAGCTTAAAACGGGTCAATGTGTGTTTACGCTCCAGCAATGCCTCTGGCTTTTATCCACCTCCATTGCTCTCGATTCCGTCGAGCTGTGGTATCTATATGAGAGCGCAAATAACGTGGCTATGGTGATCCGTCCTTCTGTAAAGGCTCCACACTTACAGCAGGATTATGCTCTCTCTCTGGAGCTAGGCGATATTTTACCTGCAGTAATTTCAAAGTTCACCGCATTGACAGTCCTAAAGTTTAATGATCGGGAATGGCTCTGACTCAGGATATTTATCTAGTCAATGTATACCAGACCATTACTTGGAATTAATCATACCGCACTCCAAACTATAATGGGGGAAATGTCCCTCGAGTTCTGTCAATTAGTTTCTTCCTACCCCATTTTCCGGCTCTAACTGTGTATTATAATGCATATGAATCCTATTAATATAGTACCACACCTGTGGATAAACGAGGCGGAAAATATTTGTTGGCAGGTGCTGTGCATGTGTTGCCAGAATCAACCTTGAATTAGATAGCTGAAGATGGGTCGAATGGCTTTTCTTTGTATCAAAGATTTCATTTAAGGATAGTTGATCTGGACTTTACGGGGACAAGCACAGCTCATGAAGGGACTTTGCAGAGGTGGATTTGGAAGTCCAGAGAAGTTATTCCACCTATGAAAGAACACACATGAGTGCACTCTCATACTTGAAGTCTTTCAACCAACATGGTAAATTATAATATACTTGCCATTACTGAATCTCATCTTTTTCAGTGTAATGGAAAATTCCTCTAAAGTGGATGTGTCAAGGGGGGATGGGGAATATGGGTGATATGAGAAATTGACCGATTTTATTGAGCAATGTTATCATAAATTTGATTGTGGTACAAGTGGTAGGGTCAAAGTGGTGAAATATACATTAACATCTGAAAGTGCTGAGTTGTGTACACGTTAAAAACGGTGATGATGGATGATTGCTTGCCTGGTTGTTCCAATGGGGCCCTATATCTTGAACGTCAACGTCAAGAGTTCCAACGAGTCGCAGAAATCGCTTATATAAGTATCTGACCCACGTGATCTCTTCTAGAAAATTTCTGCCGCGTTCCCTCGCTTTCCTTCTCTCTCGTTTGTCTTTTGCACTGTGTTTCTCGTTGAACGCGATGCATCACCTTTCCAAACGCTCAACTGCTACTTTACGTCGTGCCTCCGTTTCTGCACCCAAGGCAAAGACGGTGATTTCTCGCGGTGCCCATAAGGAGATAAAATTCTCGAACGACGGTCGAGCCTCAATTCTCGCTGGTGTCGACATTTTGGCAAAGGCAGTCAGTGTTACACTGGGTCCCAAAGGCAAGTAGCGAATTAATTAACACTGCATTTTCAACTCATGAGCAGCACAGGGCGCAATGTGATCATTGAGCAATCATTTGGTGGCCCCAAAATTACTAAGGACGGTGTAACTGTAGCCAAGGCGATCTCCCTCAAAGACAAATTTGAGAACCTTGGAGCACGATTGGTTCAAGACGTTGCCCAAAAGACTAACGAAACTGCCGGAGACGGCACTACTACTGCAACGGTTCTCGCGCGTGCCATCTATGCCGAGGGTGTAAAGAACGTCGCCGCAGGTTGCAATCCGATGGACCTCCGTCGTGGATGTCAAGCTGCCGTGGAGCGTGTCATTGCCTTCCTTGAAAGTAACAAGCGCAGCATTACCACTTCAGCCGAGATCGCACAAGTCGCCACAATTTCAGCGAATGGTGATGCACATGTAGGCGAGCTTATCGCCCAGGCGATGGAGAAAGTTGGAAAGGAGGGCGTCATTACTGTCAAGGAGGGCCGGACCATTGACGACGAGATTGAAATTACCGAGGGCATGCGTTTTGACCGTGGTTACATCTCGCCCTACTTCATAACCGACGTCAAATCACAACGTGTCGAATTCGAGAAACCCCTTGTCCTTCTATCTGAGAAAAAGATCTCGCTACTCCAAGATATCCTCCCTTCTCTCGAAGCTGCTGCACAGGCTCGCCGGCCACTCCTAATCATTGCTGAGGATGTGGATGGTGAGGCTCTTGCTGCTTGTATCCTCAATAAGCTTCGCGGCCAATTGCAAGTTGCTGCCGTGAAAGCTCCTGGCTTCGGTGACAATCGCAAATCAGTCCTTGGAGATCTCGCTATCCTAACGGGTGGCACCGTCTTTACTGACGAACTTGACATCAAGCTAGAGCGTGCCACTCCTGATCTCCTTGGTTCCTCAGGTTCCGTTACAATAACGAAAGAGGATACCATCTTCCTTAACGGTGAGGGTTCCAAGGACTCAATCGCAGCACGCTGCGAGCAAATTCGCGCTGCTATCGCTGATCCTACTACCTCGGACTACGACAAAACTAAACTCCAGGAGCGGTTGGCTAAGCTTTCTGGTGGCGTGGCTGTAATCAAGGTCGGCGGCTCCTCCGAAGTCGAGGTGGGGGAGAAGAAAGACCGTTACGATGATGCTTTGAATGCCACCCGCGCAGCTGTCGAAGAGGGTATTCTTCCGGGAGGAGGAGTCGCCCTCCTCAAGGCCAGCGTCTCTGCTCTTGAGGGTCTCAAGCCCGAGAACTTTGACCAACAGCTCGGTGTCAGCATCATCCGAAGCGCACTTTCCCGTCCCGCGCGGACTATCATCGAGAATGCTGGGGAGGAAGGAAGTGTGATAACAGGGGCTATTATCGAGAGATACCGCGATCAGTTCGAATGGGGATACGATGCCGGCAAGAGCGAGTATGTCAATCTTATCGAGAAGGGTATCGTCGATCCCCTCAAGGTCGTGCGTACGGCCCTCATCGACGCCAGTGGTGTCGCGTCTCTCCTCACAACTTCGGAAGCATGCATTGTTGAGGCAGAGGAGAAGCAATCCCCAGCAGGTGGTATGGGCGGAGGTATGGGCGGCATGGGCGGTATGGGCGGTATGGGTGGCTTCTAAGCGGTGTGAAATCTGCCTCTCATAATCAAAAGCGACCTATCCGTCGCATTACCCTTATTCAACATTCTGCCACAGCTCATATCATATCATTGCATGTTTACAACCCCAACTCAGTCCCTTAACATACGTTGTAATCCTTGGAAAATAGAACAGAAGTCAATATCCTATGCCTGCGCCATTTGCTATCGAAGTGGACGCCAGTGCATTCTACGTTACACCAATAATGACCTGTGGCTACAAGTCCCAGACGCCATTTGACATTAGTCAAGCAAATATTCTCAATCTGGTCGAATGACATTGAATGGTTTTTGTACCCGAATGTGCACAAATTCATTTTTGTCAAATGTGTTGGTATAATTGCCGGACAAAATTAAAATCTGTACAACATAAGCGCACAGTAGTATTACAATAGACAAAGTGGAATATGATAATGAATAGGTGTTCGAGGTTTGACAGCGGTGCAATTGTCTTATGTCCTTCAAATTAGCCTGGATAGGAAAATCATGCGAAGAAAAGATGAGAAAGGTTTATATAATACTCAACACAAAAAGATTATGCAAAATTATCCTCTCAGTCGGGGAATCGAACCCCGGTCTCGCGCGTGACAAGCGCGAATACTAACCTCTATACTAACTGAGAGATGATATTTTGTGCAATTGATAATATATGATACACATGCACAGATTGTTACATCCTCATTACCAGTATTAGTAAGTCATTGTCAGACACGCCCTGCTGTAGGCAGTTAGAAGGCTTGTTCTCAGTCTATGAGCTGAAAAAGCGAGGAGACACGGTCTTTTCCTTGCACCGACCGGAAGAGATCAACGTATCTCGCGACAACAAGTTAGACTGTTACCGGTAGTGTCGCATCCCATATCTGCCAAAACGTCTGCGCTCGGTGATTACCATCCAGTGGATTGAAGCGGTAGCAGCACACATCGATAAATCGGACCTAGCGACATGCCGATATATCCTAATATAGAGCATGCTGCCGTGCGCGCTGTCCCACGGACCTGGCAGAGCTCTCTAAATCTTCTCTCCCACTACTCTCACCACGTTCTCTTTCCCTACACACATAGCACTCCTTTGAAAAACCTGTCGCATATTCTCTGCGCGTCGATTGTAGCTGAAGATGCCAACCCATACACGCTCATTCTCGGGGCATGGCCTGCTTCCTGCCAGTAACGTCAAAAAAATCGTCTCTCTTTCGCATCTTCCCATGCGCGAACCCTCGGCCTCAACAATTGCATTTGGCACCGTGGTGCGTAGAACTAGCCTGGCGCGTATTCCTCAAGAAGGTTCAAATGTCCTCCGTGCCACTAGATCTGGAGGATATGGCCCGCTGTAGTTTTGCACACCATCTTTGCCACCAGTGAGCCTCCCGCTGATAGATGTAGACATGGCAAACTCATACCTTCCAGTCATTGTCCTCGTGTCCAAACACACCCCGCTCAAACTTGGAATTCCAAATGTCTTGCTTACCCTTCTTGGTGAGTATTCTACCATCCTTTTTCTCTATACCGCCTCGGATATGTGACTCTGGTATCCATGGTCATCACAATGGCAAGTGGTACCCTTGCCTACCCCACGGGAACAATACCTCGAATTATTTTAACCATTAGACGAATATTGCTCAATTGACGTGATCAATGCTGTGTCTCATTCTCTTCCTGCATTCATCAGGTGTCGTTATCGGTTTTGTCATTAGCCTGCGAGTTTCAAGCGGGTATGTGGAGTCCTCACTTCTAACAAGGACTCTTTTGACGACTTTTCGCGGTCAGATACGACAGGTCAGTCTTTTTTTCTCAGTTCAAAAATTTAGCTCTGGAGCTTCGCAATCAAGGTACTGGTGGGGTCGTTGCGCATGGTCTGACATCGTCAAGACCAGCCGCACAATGTCACGTCTGACATGGATCCACGTTCCCCCACGAATCACCAAACCCAACGGGAATGATTACGCTCCCATACCCCGCGAAGAGATTGGCCAGTCTATGCGTGAGAAACGGATCACACTAGAGCTCATCGAGGCGTAAGTACTGCTCAAAGTAAAACACATCCATTGCACACTTTTCACCCTGTCTGCAGCTTTTCTGTCGCCGTCAAACATTACGTGAGAGGTGCGATTGGTGCTCAATTCTTGTAATTTCCGTAATTTACCTATTTTCCTTGTTTAAGGCGAGCTTGGGATATATTATGAGGACCTTTACCACATCGTCCGCCCATTTCATGAGCACCACCCGCAATCCCGTGCCGGGGACCACCCTCCACCCGTTGAACCAACTCCTGGAAGCAGACGCGTTCCCAAACGACAGCATTCCATCGAGAGTTACTCACAACTTTCAGCCTCACAGCCCCCCAGATCCTTCAGCTTCACTAAATCGCCCAATTCCCGACAAGCAAGTATTCCCTCTGTGTCTAGATCGAGTACCCTTCTTCAAGCTGAAGATCCCGTCGTCGCAAATATCAACTCATACGGTTCCACCTCCAAAGGGCTGCGTTTCTCAGGTTCACGCACGTCTCTCGTTTCTAGTGACTCGTCGCTCGATGACGAGCACGATCCACTTCTTCCCGCTGCTCTTCCCGGACCTGCGAGCGGTGCTTCTGCTGATTTGATTCCATTCAAGGAAGCTGCAGGAGGGGTTGGTCAGTTGTTTCCTCTCCCATAGTATCAATGCGTTTCAGTCTGACCTTGTTCATCTCTTACTACTACATACAGCGAGAGTGCTAAACCCGCTTAATTGGTTGCGATCCTGGAGAGGCAATTGGAGAAAAGGTTTGGAAGGCAACGACGAAGCTGGTGGTGTCGGTATCCAATGGGGCGAGTCACAACTCGAGCAAGGGGATGGACCTTCTACTTCCGGTGAATCTCATCATCACCACCAACACCGTCGCGCCGCTCGACAGATGCACAAGAACGCGGGAAAGCATCGGCCTCGTGTCGCTGGGGACGGGGAGAACTTGCCCCTCGAAATTGTACGATGCATGAGCGAATGGTTGTCTATCTTGGAAGCTAGAGGGACTGTTGGAGGTTAGCGCAACCCTTTTTCTGTGACGATGAGTTGGGGGCGCTGACGATTGTGTTACAGGTAATGCGCTGGGCGGAATGTATGGCTGTGTTGCCTCCTTTGAGGATATATTATCTAGTCTGTCACTGCGATTCGTTCTTAATTTTGGACATTAAATATCGTATTGTTCTTCGCAGCCCTGGAGAGAATCTTGACCACCCCGTTGCCATAGTACGTCCTTGAGATCCTCCTTTCTTCCAGACACTGACGGTAATCATTCCGTAGTGTTTATTCGGTCCACATCAGGCAAGCAGTCTTAACTATTTCTGCTGACTTTCTTGAGTTGGAGAGTGCTGACTGGTTGGGGTGGATTGATTCGTCTACTAGACAGTGAGAGCTAGCCCTTTATGATTCGCGGATAATTTTTAAAACCCACCATGCTTTACTTCTAGCACGGTTTGGCTTTACTTGCTCTTCCTCCCTTTCCAACTCGTCGACACTTTCGACTGGTACACCATCCCGGGTACTTCGGTCGCAGCCTTCTTCTATCTAGGATTTATTGCTGCTGGTTTGTAATCGCCAATGCGGAGGGTGTTTAGAACGTACTGATAATGTTTTCTTTCCTTCAGGCGACGAAATCGAGCAGCCATTTGGTGAGTAATACCGTCTGTCTTTCACAACATTGTCCATAATAATGACGTTATTCGAATTCAGGATACGATGAAGTGAGGAGTTTTTTCGTGGCCTGACCTACGCCAGGACTTCAGTCTAACATGCTACTATTTCCACAGAATGATCTCGACCTGGACCTCTTCTGCCGTGACGTCGTTAAAGCTGATCTTCAAACCCTTAGGGTAACCCCATTCCCTAACGCGCCAATTGGGGCGCACAACGACGACTTTGACATTAACGAAGCCAGTACGATCGTTGACGTCAGTCTAGGAAAACATCGCGGTTAAAAATTTTTGTACCACTACCGTCCAATATGCCTCGGCGTTTTCATGACTCAAATAAGGATATATCTCCCCGGAATCAGGGTGCGATTTAGAGTGGAGTTTATGCGGAATTTTGTTTTAATTGGTGAAAAAGATATGTACTGTTTTGTTCATGCTTTAAATTTATAGCAGGAGTAGCAACCTATGGCAGGCCTGGATTAGTCTACTGCCTTACGCTAAAGTGCTGTAGCACGCCATACCTTTATTTAACTGGCTCCTCCAGAATCTTACCACTTGTGCTGTACATCGCCTGTCGCGAGCAGCTGCGAATGGGACAGAGGAAAGATCGGGTACAATGACGTGAGAAATGGAACCTAGTCAATGTTCAAAAACGTCCCCCAAAATTCGGGAGATATGACCAGGCTTTTCTAGAAATCCTTGCGAGGAAACTTTAAATACTAGGCCCCTTTGATGTGTTTAAATTATGCTACCTCGGATTGAAATGACGTCTGATGCCCACGCCGTGGGAATTTGAGTTCCC
Organism: Gomphus bonarii; assembly: GCA_003316585.1. Taxonomy (NCBI): domain Eukaryota; kingdom Fungi; phylum Basidiomycota; class Agaricomycetes; order Gomphales; family Gomphaceae; genus Gomphus; species Gomphus bonarii. Next base: position 5,953 of record QFEC01013981.1, on the reverse strand, counting down.
TTTGTCGACACAGGTTCCTGACTATATCATATGGGGGGATCGTGATATTCGGATATTACGAGGGGGCGTAACGAGCACTCCATGATTAGACAGATGTCGAACATATTGAGGGGTCAAGTAGATCCTCCATGACGGGTTATGCCAACCACACACAACCACCTAGAGCCACAACCTTCATTTCTATCCCAACCTATCCTATAGCGACGAATGGGAAGGGTTTCACGAAACGACTTGGTTTCTAAAATAGCGATCAGATTTCATCAGATAGAAAGGAATGTTTTACCGCGAAGGGGACACAGCTAGTTGGACATCAACGAGAACCTGGTAGATACGGAGGCTCTGGGAAATAAGAATCACTAGCCACATTACCAATATCGGGCAATCTGGGCCGGTTCTCTCATTTCGGCAGATATTTATGGTAAGCGAGGTCTTCTGAGATTGGAGGTCACGTAACGCTAGCAGTTGTTGACTAAGACTATAATGTGGCTGCAGATCCAGTTCATGGTAGAAGGACATGCTCCAAGTGTCGGTCTCTGTCCACATGCCCAAATTTGATCATCCGGTCATCGAGTAACACTAGTACCCGCTTGTGGTGTCTGTGTGGTAAAAAATATTCCACGAGAGCCACTATCTCCCTTTGAACATGTGGGTATGACAAGGTCAAAGGGAGAAAAGGCAGAAAAACTCATAAATTAAATTTACACACGCTTAGAAATTACCGGATTAGTCGTTCCCCTTCATGGACCCAAATAGGAAAATCGGCCACATGTCCCCACTACGCCAACCTGCCGGCACCTAGAATTCAATGAGTATGCCACTCGAGAGTAACAAAGGGGAATTCCTTCGCTTAGCTGGTGCTGCCAGGGCTCATCCCATAAAGCCCTGGGTGTCAGCCCTCTATGCCTCCAACGCACTTTGGACTTCGCCCCCACCTCAGAGCTAACTCGGTTCACTGAATCACCCTACATCTCTTGCTCTTTTTCAAAGTACCCACCACACCTCTTCTGCCCCAAAAAATGTACTCCGCAAAAGTCTCATCATTCTTCCACATTGCCGTCATTATCCTGCTCTGTACCAGTACGTTACTCTCATTCCATTCACCACTACGATACTGATCTCTTACCGCTAGTGACCCAACTTGTGTCTGCATTACCCAAAACCCCGGCGGACTTCATTACTGAAAACAAAGACCGGGCATGCAGAGGATACCAGTGCTACATTCTGGTACGCCTTTTTATCACGACCGTCCTCACCCCTTGAGGTTGACCTACATGTTCTCGTAGAATGGGACAAATACGACAAATGCAGTAGCTTCCGCAAACGCAGCAGCATCTTCATCAGCTCCAGTTCCCACTATTACTGGTGCCACGACAAACGGAGCAATCGCCTACCAACCCATCTTCATGATCCCTGCCATGATTGCTGGGACATCGTTACTACTCCTGGTTTGAATTCTTGATATTAATACTATACCCAGTGTATCGCATCCGGTATGCATTATTCTTTCCAGGTTCCCCACCCCCGATGTTAACGTTATTCTCATCCATCAGACAGGGATCGATACTCCAGACGCAGTTGACCCTGCAGACGATGCAACGTGGTCGAAGGCCTTCGATATTCCTCCCGGCTTGGTAATAAACGGCGCAAATGTTGGCTATCACCCTGCCGCCATACTCCCCCGCTACTGCAGGGGTACCACTCCTTATCCCTTTATTCATGACATATTCTCTGTTTATAGTAGAGGTTAATTTTGGGCGTTGTGGGACCCATCTGTAGTTTTTCAACATAGGAGTTTCGGGACCTCATTTCATGTAAACGTCTTTCTTCTCAATGTTCAGATATCAAGTTTTTGGCCAAGAAATTCTTCTTGCCCGCCTTACGGAAGGAGCTTACGACTTGAAATGCCGAGTGCGCTAGCTCCTATGGAAAAAAAGACATTTTCTAGAAACGACTTCCAGCTGTAAATAGAATCAATATGCGCTGTTTCAATGATCAGCCCTTGACCCCTTCTCAACGAGAGTTTTTTAGAAATTATTATGAATTCCCATTGAGCAATAGCAGAATGGTGACCATAACAGGTCATTGTTTGTAGGCAAGAGAACAAATATCTTAGAAGTATAAGTGTGAACATATATCAGTCAAGCAACGACAGGGGTGAAGAAAAGAAGAATTTCCTTCCGACATTTTAGTGAAATTCCGTTCATTTTGTTGACATCATTGGGAATATATAACTTTTCTTTGACGACAGGGATTATATCATGTGGGTACTACGCGTTTCAGAGTTCCGGGGACTGGAAATACGTAAAAAGAAAAGACAAGACGCGACCTCCAGTGTGTCATATGAATCACTAGCGGTTGACCGCTTGTTGATCATCTCAAGGAGACTTCGTGATAAATTGCAACACTTTCTCATCGAGTAATAGGCGGATGGGAATGATCATCTAGAACAGCTGAGTGGCATCAGCCCTCTATCACTTAATAACCTCGCTTCTCGCTCTTTTTTATTTTATAAAAGTACCCACCACACCTCTTCTGCGTCGAAAAATGTACTTCGCAAAGGTCACATTCTACATTTCCGTCATTCTCCTGCTCGTTACCGGTACGCTATGCTCTCTCATTCCATTCACCACTACGATACTGATCTCTTATCGCCAGTGACCCAACCTGTGTCTGCATTAACCAAAACCCCTGCGGAAGTCATCGCTGAAAACCAAGACCGGGCATGCAGATCAAACCAGTGCTACATTCGGGTAAGGCTTTTTATCATGACCATCTTCATCGCTCGAGGTTGACCAACATGTTCTCGTGTGTCAGAATGGGACAAACACGACAAATGCAGTGGCTTCCGCGAACGTTGCAGCATCTACATCACCCTCGATGCCCATTCTTTCTGGCGCCACGACAAACGGAGCGATTGGCAACCAACCCCGACACTTGTCTCCCAGTCGCGCGTCACGGAAATTGCTAGGACAACTCATACCGATGGAAGCTTTGCGGCAACTGAGAATGTTTCAGTATAGTTTATACCCTGGACTTGTTTGTGCGCTTCTGCTACAATTTGTAGGCAGAATGTTTTGATACAGCCATCGAGCCCTTGTTTCTTCTCAACATCTCAGAGCAGGGAATGATGATCTGACCACGAGAAATTATTCAATGATTCATGTCCTCAGTTTCTCTAGTTATTTAATTTCATATTCAAGGCCAGCTTGCCATTGTTTGGAATTTGTGCCACAGAGAGCTTGATCAACTGTACATGACATGCTTCCAGCTCCAGCAGTGGCTACCAATGCAAAGTCTACCAGTGAGACATCTCCCCAGTAATGTACATGATCAGGGAACTCTGGGTGATGCCTAGTAAATCCTTTCCAAATTGGGCTACTGCTGTGCTAATATCTTCATGCATGAGCTTGTAGGCTCCTTGAGGCTTCCTAGCATAGTATCTACATTCTAACTGCTCCACTTGATCACTTTGTCCTGGTGGTTCAGAGAGCAGTTCATTTTGAGCTTCATCTGCCACTGTAAGTGCTGCTTTTGGGTGATTATATCAGGTGTTGCACTGGCTTTATTGGTTTGTGGTTGAGGAACAAAATATTTTTGAAATGATGGGGATCCAGTGATTAGATGATTCTCCTCATCAGCTGGCAGGCCTGGAATAATAGTAGTGTCTGAGGATATCACTTCTGTTAAAGATCAGATTTTTTCCCACTATAATAGACTTATTTGTAGGCTAGGAAATATGGTATCCTTTTGTTAAGTGCGTGCACACATGCTCTTGGTTTGGGTAGTTTGGCTCAGTCCAATGAGCCAAGGTTCAGACCTGGGGTCAGCTTCAATGTTCTTGCATTACACCAATCTTCCTGCCCATGCCACTAGATTTTGGATGGGTGCTTGGTACCAAACAATTGGACTACTAACTGAAGTACTGGTAGCATATGTCTAACTCAGTCAATAATCTGAACAGAGAATACATACATGAGGACTAATTACTTATATAGAGAATGGGTGCCATAAGATATGCAACAACATTGCACAAGGCATGGAAACAAGAATGTAAGGTATGGATGTAAGAATAGTAATATATGAAAAGTGGGCATACATGCCCGTACATGTACCAAAGGTTACCAAAGTGAAGCGAGCGAGTAAATAAGAATATAATTTAAGATAATTTAAGTGTGAGGTACTGAGCCAAGCTGAGCTGAACTGAATAGTACTTGTGAGACTTGGAAGTCTGTAGCTTGTAATACAGTACACTGGATTTTGGTTGGTATGACTGAGTGAACCGAGGCTTAGTAGATCATACTTTGACAGTACCTCTCTCTTAATGGCTGAACCCATGAAGCCAGTAAGCAGAGTTTGAACCATTAAGGTTTCAGATGCCTATCTGAGGTAAGCAGATTGTTTGGGGGCTGAATTTCCCAGGGTAGTCTTCTGCCAACAGCATTCTATTGTCACCCATCATCCCATGCCCCCTCCCTCCTACCAAATATGGGATATGATACTGATGTAGAGGAGCACCAGCTCAAAGAACAAAAAAGGCAACGTCAGTGCAACTGGGATGAAAAGGCCCAAAAAGAATGCAAACAGGTGGAGCGGCACAAGCATGAGGAGGCAGAGGAGTGGGAATGGCTCTGCAAAGAGGCAGAGGCTGAGGAGGAGAGGAAGAAATGGGAATGGGAGGAAATGGAGAGGAAAGAGTGGGAGAAGCTCAAGGCGAGGGAGCAGGAGGATCGGGAGGCTGCCACAAAGGCCGCAACTGCCAAGGCTGCATCTGAAGGGCCTGAGGTGAAGAAAACCAAAGATGAAGAGAGGGTGCATCAAAATGCCCTCAAAAATGTTTAGTTGATGAAGAAAATTCATGGTCAGAATCCCCCGAAGAAGGACAAGGGGAAACAGAAGGAGGTACCAATGCCTAGCACCTTGGGTGGGGGTACTGAGGAGGTACTGAGGCCAAAGTGTGGTCAGCCACCAAAGGTGAGTAGGGTTTTGGATCTATTTGTTTGATTTTTTGCTGAATTTTTATTTTAAAGTTAAAAGATACTGGGCTTGCAGGGTGAGCAGAGCCAAGTGGGGCCTCCTGCAACAACTGCAGGAAGCAGGCCGATGTGTGCCTCATGCCCAAGGAGGCACACATTAGTAAGCATCCAACATGTTTCTTCATCAGTGCCTTCATAACCAGCCCATCAGACCAGGTAAAGGGGATTACAGGGTCTCCAGCATTGGTCTACCTTTGAATTAAGGATTTCGGCTATCTTGTACTCAATCTCACCATTGATTTCAACAGGTGGAGGAGGATCATGAACTGAGTTCAGTATGGTGTTAGGAGTAGCAGGTTCAAGCATTGAGACATTGAAGACTGTGTGTACAGTAGGGGACAAAACCATTCAAGTGTTTTGAATATTTGTGTTGTACTGTAAATAACAGAAGGATTACATAATCAAAAATATGACATAATTAGTGGAGATAGCCCTGCTTCTGAACTTGTGGTCACAACCAAGATGATTATGTAACTCTCAATATTCATTGAGATATTAATTATTTAAAAAAATGAAGCATTTGAACAGTTTTGTCCCTCACATTTTTTAAACAAGAAATGGTATATATATCAGTACTTGGTAAAGCCCCCATTTTCTCTCATCACTGCCTGCACCCTTCTAGGCATGCTCTCAATCAACTTCTGACACACCTCTGGGTCTTTCTTCTCCCATTCTACTCCAATCCTCTCCCATAGCTCATGCACTCCACTAGGGGGGTGTTCATAGTCAAAAGGCACTTTTTGACAATAGTCCAGAGGTGTTCAATGGGGTTTATGTCAGGGGACTGAGCTGGCTGGCCACTTCATGACCTCATAGCCATGGTCAGAAAACCACTTAGTGGCCTTCTTGCACGTGTGCTTGGGATCATTATCCTGTTGAAAAATAATGTCAGTAGAATCTTTACCATAATACTCCAGGCT
>QFEC01013969.1:0-14545 GCA_003316585.1 Gomphus bonarii | reverse complement strand
ATAACAGCTACCCCCATCACTACAACATGTCCACTCAATCCAGCCAGCCAAGTCTCTGTTATGATTAAAAAGTCAAGTGCAACAACAAATAAGACCACTGCAATGAATAAAATGCAGGGAAAAATATAGACTTTAGAATTATTGGAGAAACACTTATAAACTTGAAGTGTGGGCTAAAAAGCTTGTTTATTTCATGGTAAAGTCTGTCCTTATATACTGTGAAACTATAGGAGTGAGGGGGTGGATTTATCATGTGAAATGTGATGAACATGAGGGGCAGGAGCTACATGTGATAAAATAATGAGGGGAAATGATGTGGGAGTTGTGTCATAATGGAAAGTGGCAGAATATGATGGAAACATACATGTGAATCGTCATTTAAAATGTCATAGTGTCAGGGGATGTATAGAATAATTTGTGGGCTGTCCAAGATGCCCCCGGCAGTTTTCTTGTATGAAGGTTTGGTTCTGTTCGCGTGTTTTGAACAATCACGTGACGCACGCGAGAAATGTTTCAATGACACATTGCGGTTCATTGGTCTCGGATGTGATTTTGACATTCACCTTGTTGGTGTGAACGGTTGATCAGGCCATTCATAGGTTCGATATGGCGAATATACTTGATTTTATAACATAATGGGCTCAGATGTGCGTGAATATGTGTGACTCGGATACGCATAGTTTCGCATCTCGGGTTGCTCGACTTGACTTGGACTTGGGTTCCAGGGCTTGTATATGGCTCATGTGGGTGTCAATGGCTCGTCTCATGGTGGTTTCTCATAGTTTCTTATATATTGTATGTGTTGAATGGTTTGTGAGTGAGATGGAATGAGTGAAATAGATGATATTGCTCAATGATGATTTCCAACAGTCTCATCCCTCTTCCATCCTTCCCCTTACCTTCATACTGGTCCTTCAAACCAGAAGATATCAGACGAGTCGAAAAACTCTTTGACTTGCCACCCAGACCCAAACCCACTTTATCTGGTGGAGGCAATCCAAGACCTGTCAGCCCTACAAGGCTGGAGAACCACTACTCCTAGGTGCAACCCTCATTCCGTTTACGTTTGAGGCATTCACTGGAGAATGGGGTAACAATGCCATAGGGGAACGTACAGAGATCGCACTATTCCAGAGATGGGCCAGTTCTGGCATCACCTACTCCTTTGGACTCCCACTTTATCCTAGAGTGATGATTGAACCAAGCACAACCTCCACCCTCTCCTCTTTTTGGATAGCCCTGAAATGGTATTTTGGGGGATGTTTTCATTGAATCCATCCACCCAAAGCCCATTTGAGCCAATACTTCTGGAAGGGGTGGTAGTTCACTCTCAAGATCCACGTCGAGACGCCATGCATTGAGAGGGGGGTGATGTCAGGGTTCAGTTGGAGATTGCTGTCAGTTGTTGTTTCCTGTTTATGTTCTTCTATAACTTTCCACCACCTGCCGGAACTTTCCATACCTTTCCATCATTTTCTACAACTTTCTGAGACCTTCTACCACTTTCTATCACCTTCTAGAATCTTCCAGAACCTTCCATCACCTTCCATCACCTTCTGTGACTTTCCACTAGGGTATATAAGTGTGACTGGTGTAACAGTTACCCCTCAGCTTGATCTCTGAGGATTACCGCTACACCAGGTGGAAATTACCCTTATCAGCTCACTAAATCTTGGAGTATCTTGTTGTTGTGACCTTGTCAATAGTGTCACCCTCACACTGCACCATCTCTTGGTGTCATGGTAATGGGTGGTGGGGCTTGGCAGAGGGTTGCCAAGTTTTGGAAGGCCGTCCATGTTGCTTTTGGGGGTACTGTGGGGGATCAAGACATTGTACATGAGGTGCTTCGGTTTGCTTTGGTAAACGCATCATTCACTTCTCAGTTCCTCATGACCCTTCTTACCACCTCATACCATCCTTCTGGATCATTGAAGTCTGGTGCTCCAGTCCCTAATAGGGCCACTCTGTTTTGCATGCTTGGTTTGAGACCCTTGCAGAATTTGATCACAACAATCTTGCTATCATGGTACTTAGCCAGGTCTATCAGCTCTACAATCCAGTTGATGTACTCTTCCACTGAATCTTTACCCTGGTACCATCCCATCCCTTCAAGTCTCATGAGGACTGAGAGTTGTTCATTCTTCAGGCAGAAGCAGTTGATGAAGTTGGCCTCAAAGGTGTTCCAGTCTGGGTAGTAATCTCGGCCAGACCTCTCAGCTTGGAGAACCTTGTTTAGAGAACCGAGCAGCTCGGTCAGTCTTGAAGAAGGAAAGGCCCCAATGAATACAGGCCTGATCATTCAGGAAGTGGTCACTGCAGATTGCAAAGTAGATGCTGCAGGAGTTGAGGAATGCATGACCCTTGTCATGGTCACCATTGAAGTCCAAAAGCTCAGTCACTGTTACCTCAGACCATATGTCATCCAGAGCCGAGTGGGGAGGTACTCATACAGACTTCAGCTTCCCACTTCCATGTCCCAACTTTCTTGAATAATACTGTGGGGATTTATGAACTAATATATTACTTGAGTACACACTTTGACGATATTGACGCAGGTGGCTTGAGCCTGCGTAAATGTTGGTCCGAGGAATATACTGATTTAGTTTGATGTTGTGTGCATGCGTCAAGCAGTTGATCAGGTATGAGCGTAACGGTTCTTTGTGTGAGACTAGTTTTAATTTGTTGTAACTACTCGTACTTTATACAAATAGATCTCATAATGTGAGTATGGTCCGTAATTAGTGAAAATTGTGGAGCCCATACAGGGTCAGCCTACAAAGTAAGATCCCTTTGTTCCCTTCTTGTGTGTAACAAATATTCCCTTCCTGATCCATGTCCCATGTCCTGCTCCCCTGTCTCTCCATTACTTGTTCCTCGGTGACTACAGATGTGTGCCCTGATTTCGTCATTCTTCATTCCTTCTCATGTGAGTTGCTGCCGTTCACCTCCCTTGCATAGTTACATCCTTTCCTCCCCATCTCTCGCTCTCCTCTCCCCATTCCTTCCTCTGTTCGTCACAACAAACTTCACCCAGTCTTCAACATAGTCAAGCTTGTTCCAGCCGCCGAAGACCCAATACCTGGCTGAAGAGCCAAACCACCCCCACCCCCTGAGCTGGTAGATGGAGAGGAAAACTATGTAGTGGAGAGGGTGTTAGACAGTCAGTTGACAAGGGATCAACTCTACTTCTTAGTGAAGTGGGAAGGGTACAGGTATGGGTACAAGGAGAACACATGGGTGGTGGAAGAGGACATGGCAGCACTGGAAAAAGTACAGGAGTTCTACCACTCACACTCAAGAGCACCCCAATGGATTCAGTTGATGGCCTTCAAATCAATCATGGTGTATGCTTCGAGGATGCAGCACTCTAGAAGGGGGGGTGATGTCAGGGGACCACCCATTTTGCAACCCAAACTGATGCCAAACCAATTCACTCATACTGACAGTTACCAAACTGAACCAAGCATACAGACTATAAGAGCAGCAACAGTCACTCAGTTCGACCATGTGACATACTGAACCAAGAAACTGAGGTATTGGCCTGAGTACCAGAATGCCAGATATGGAGAGTGGGGCCATCATACCTTAGGGCCCAATTGAGGGATAAGGTATGTTGAGGAAGTAGGGAATGGATGATGGGTATATAGGTTACATAGCTCACTAGCAAGGGATCCTAAGTTTTTCTCTTAGGAATTCCCCCTTGCTGGATGAGGTTCTCCTGCTATGTACACAAGTCTGATATACTTAGGAATTCCCCCTTGCTAGCCTCAGCCACATGACCTCGGTAACCTCGGTGGGCATAGCAGGGGTTGCCCTTACAGCACCTGTCACCATCGCATACATTGTAGGGCCAGCACAAGCCTAGCCAGCCATCGACCTTACAAAACATGTTTGCATTTCTGGCTCTGGGTTCATTTGTATGTACTTTACTATATTTCATTGTTTTTTCTTTCCCCCAACCCTTGTATAAAATGTATTTCCTATATGATGTCATGTATGCATCATCCCCTCATGTACACATGTCTCACCAGTTTCCTTGTCTCCTAACCCTGTAGTATTTAGTTGAAACATTGTAAAAACAAAATAAGAATCTTTTTTATTGCCCCAGAATCATCAGAAAAGTGCAAACAAATTTCTATTAATTTTATCAACAAAAAGAATTAAAAACTCTACTTTATTCTATATTGCTCTAGATTTTAATCTTGTCATAATGAACCTTCATGGTTTGAAAACCATGACATGTTTTCAACAAGTTATACATCAACTTTGGCCCATATTGTTAAGAGTAACTATATATAAGATAAGAAAATGTATTACTACCACACATGTCTATTTCATTCTAAAATCCTTAGTATATACATGTAAAAAGAACATAGACTCCATTCACACTTCTCACAGGTCTACAAATGAATCACAAGTTAGCTAGTTTACCAAAGTTATCATTCTACACTACTACTAGTAGTTATCCAGTGAGTTATAGGATAGTGGCTTGAGTTAAAGCCATCTGTAGTCATAGGAGAACATGTATTCACTGTCAGGATCTTGCTTGTGAGTCCCTGTTTGCTTAGTGATCATGATTAAGTAACATTTTCACCTCATTGAGTAATCCCACCCAGCTCCTTATTTTACTCATCCTCAGAGTCTAGACCTCACTTCCATCATTTCTTTCATTCAGTTAATTTCTCTGCTCATGATACTTTTAGTAATTTCTGTTGTACCTCACAACAATCTTCATAACACACCTTGCTTGAACCTTATTCTGACTCTCCCATGTTTCACTTAGCCTTTGTTTTAAATCCCATTCTGGAAACCCCTTTGTTCTTTTGATTTGAAATCACTCTGACTATTTGGAATACTAATCTATTATATAATATAGTAGTTCAATAGTCAGAAAATTGACTAAGATTACCCTGAGTCTTTTGTCAAACCTCACTTCTTGGAAATCAGGGATACTACAAGATCTGGATGGTGCAGCCCATAAGCTGAAGGCAAGCCCTACTCTGAACCTTGCTGAAGTTATAACCTCACGCAAGCTTACACAAGACCTCACCTCAGCCCATTTTTAACATTCACCCACTGAGTCAGAAAGGAATATCTTTGAAGCCATCAGTCAGCAAATCCAATCATATATCTGATATACAAACCAAGAACACCTTCAAATAAAGATAATATGGGTTCTATTACACTGACTAAAGATCCTAGTTTCCATACCTGCTCCAAACACATCAATGTTCAATTTCATTATACTTGTGACCATGTCAATGTGGAAAATATCTCATTCAAGTACATTCCCACTGCCAACATGCCTGCTGATATCATGACCAAAGTGTTACCCCACCCAAAACACAAGAAATTTGCTGCCTTGCTTGGTCTTAGGTTACTGGATCATGGTGATAAATTCCCATTATCACAGTGAGGGGAAGTGTTACAATATATAGCACATAAGTTTTAGGTCTAGACCGTGGATATATTAATTGTTCTTCCATGGCACATATATCTTTGGTCAACCATCCTATTTTTCATGTCTTCAGTTGACATACCTCATCCCTATAAATAGACTGTTCAAGATTCTCATTCTTCAGTTATTTACTCATATTAACTAAGGTGAGATCTTCTCTGTCTTCTATTCATTTAGCAATACTTACACACCATGTATTGTACAGCTAATCCTGTACAGTCTTCTATAGTGGAAATCTCCCTGTTGGTTCCCAGCTACTGGCCCTCCAATATTAAAGAGTTTTCAGTAAAGTGCGCCATGTGATGGGACTGGGATGCTAGTCATCGCAAGTCAAACACTTTACAGCACTTTCAGGTATGCAGTGCAGAGTCTGGAATTCACAAAATGCTTCCAAAATAGAAAAACTTGTTGTAGCTCATCAATACATTAGTGTAAGACAAAAAAAAATTGCTGAAATTATCTCCTATCATTACATAAAATGTTTGTAGCTTACAATGTAGTATGTAAAATCAGGTGTAGGTGACTATATTAGCTATGGAACATGCAAATCATGTTGAGCTGCAGCTTCTCTGATACGGCAATATGCCCTTTTGAGCGCGTTGCTCTGGGCTCGCCAGGCTCCCCGCCCAAGCTTGATAAGGCGCTCCAGATATGGCCCGCCGAGTGTTTCAAATTTCGTGATGAAATTAAGGTCTTGTTCCAGAAGCCATCTCCCCTCCGCATTGGGACCGTCATATGTCAAGTTCCACCATACTTTCTTCAAGTTCTTCAAGTAAGACGCTCTTTTCTCCCATTCCAAACCTCGACCAACTCCTGTGGCGACTGCGTAGAAACTTGCCCGAGTCGCGTGGACATAGGGTTTGAAGACAACAATCGTCTTTGAAATTTTATCTAACATATACACCAATCGTGCCGTCGTCGCAGATTCCAGGTGACTGAGTTTCATGATCAACGTCCCACCACGATCAAGACACTGAAGTGCGATGATTATTTGTGCGATAAGCAGACGGTCAATGTCCCATGGATGTGTGGAATCCGACTCTTGAGGCCGACGATGCTGTCCATCCAGGAATACCAGTTGGAATCCACTCGGGCTGAACGGCAATCCGGAAAGTGCAACTTTTCCCGGGGGTAATTGACGATTCTGCGGAGAGCATGTGGCAAGGTAAGTGAGGTCTCCCCAGTGTATCTCAAACCGTTCCCGCTGAGGGAATGGAATAGCGAGCCCATGACCACCGTTCTCCTCTTCTAAGGACATTCCAACGCCTCGGGCTTCTGGATTCTGGCGAAGAACATAATCTGAAAACCCGCCGGGACAACAACTGTGAAGGTGGGTCAATCGTCGCGATATCGTCTATGGAAACAATTCCTTATACGTACCCAAGATCTAGAAAACGAATTGACGCATTCCCCTTTGGGATGCAATGTATCTTCTTATCGATATGTTCCAAAGCAGATGACATAACACCCAACCAGTATTCGTCATCTTCAGCCGTAGATTCGTCGGCACCCTGTCGTCTTCGTGAAATGTGAGTTCTGAATTCCCTTTTCAGTAATTCATCCTGAAAGCCCTATGAGTGACCCTCAGCATCGACGTCAATCAGAGTTAGATGACTTGTAATGCGTACTTCCGTACGTAGGGCGACGAGTTCCTCGTACTCTTCACATCCCCACTCAAGGATGTTTCTTTTCAAAGTTCGTGGCTTAACCCAGCTCGCATGAGCAGTTTCTCTCTGAGTCATGTTGTTCTTGCTGTTTCGTATCGACTCTTCGCTCACGACCTTTCCAAGATCTTTTAAAGAATCAACGGCACCGGTGTTGCCTCAGCCTCCCCTTCTAAGGTCTACTCTCTCGTGCCATAACCACATGTTGTTAGAGCTTCTTCTTCTTCTGGCACTTTCAGAAGGATAATATTACTTCCTGTGTGTATTGAACTCAGCTTCCAACATGAACCATTATCCTAGAATGGTATATCCAGCACTAGTCTAAGAAGTCCCTTCGTCAGTAGATTATCGACCCTTACTAGAGGCACCGGCCGAACAGCACTTCATAGTTGTCCCCAAATTAAGGCCTCATTGGCAAATTGCAAATTGGTATGTCAAATTTGTAGGAATCACAGTGATAGTGATTATTTACATCAAGTGTAACTACTTTCCGGCTTCCAATTCTACGTGTGTAGGATATGTAGTATTTGCTGTACATAGCATTGTGTTGGAGCGGCCTTTACTATCAAATGTTAGAAGTGAAGTTTTTAGTGTAGGCTATTATCAACCCTCTCTAATGAACTTGACCACAAGGTCGACGAATTGATGTGGCCTATAGCAACGTGTTAGTGTCGAATACAGTAAATAGGGGGAGCTCACTTCTCGGCATGCACTAAAACAACAATCACAGGAGTGAGTCCAAAACCCTAAATGTCATGAATAACTCACCCCAATGGTTAGCATCCAAAGTCTCCAAACGCATACGAGGGAAGAACTGTTTGGCAATTAAAATATTGTGTTTATTGACGTATCTGAAAACCACGATTATTCTCCAAATCTATGTGAAATGCCAGAAGATCAGCATACTTGCTCCTGTCACCCTTGATAATAAGCGTGCTTCCATTCCATTTGGAATCCCCTGGCTCATAAGGGAATCCACCAATCACATCTAGTGATCTCTTGATAATATCAACTGGCACACGAAACTTCAGAGGCTCTCCCCCGTGAGTAGCCGTGAGATTGGTGAGTAGAAAGGCACGGATGGAAGAGTCCTAGTGTCCATGGGAAGGTTATATGTAAGAGGTTGAGGAGTGTCTCCGTGACCCACCGACTCTATTTCATGAACAATGTCGTTGGCTGCTTTACGGGTGGTTACGTGTGACTGTTCTATCTTCTGCATCGCATCCGTATAGTTCCTGAATTCTGGAGAAAGCGCTCCTTTTGACGGGGTTATATCGGCAACAATTAAATGCGACAACAGCCCAAGAGGAAGGTCTGGGCTCAGAGCCAAGGCCATTGCGACCTTTCCACCCCTGTATAAGTTTAACCAAATGTAAGAAACGCGGAGAGGGACGTCATGTCCCTACATGGAATGTCCCAAAAGTGATACGTTAGATAGGTTGTGAGTCTCGCAAAAATGGAGGACGTCAGACGCCATGCTGCCATAATCCATTACATCGGAATGTGGTGATGCACCGTGATTCCTGAGGTCCTTGATGACTTCTATTTGTATATATATATTAAAGCAGACTGAAGGAGCGGAGTCACCAATGAATAAATATCGGTGCCCAATCGTGTTGCAAAGGCTTTAGACAAGGATCTCCAGTTCTGTTTTGAGCCACTAAATATAAATTACAGGAAGATGTGAGCAATATATACGCATGCGATGTATTGTGAAAATACACGACTCACAAGAGTCCGTGGCAGATCACCAATGGTCCAACAGGAACAGGAACAGGTCCTGCGGGAGGTTCTATACGTTCATAACAAAGCTCTAATGGACGAGAGAGATTTGAAAAAGTTCTTTCTCTTAAGAAATTCGAGTATCTAAAGGCAGGCCATACGTATTTCGTCAGCAAGAGCATCAGTCTTTCGCAATTACATAATGTCTTCTTTTTGGGAACCAATTAGCAACATGCCGATCTGCACCACTTGTACTTCACTTATCGAACACCTTTACACCGTGTATCAGTCTGAGAATAACCTTCGTCTCGAGCAGTGTGTCAGTTGGTTTGAGGAATTAGAATACTCACGACGCTCGCTCATTTCATGTCAGCCTCAATGTCTCTCCTTTGCAGATCCATATGTCGAGTATGACACTTTGACAATTCTTTTGGATCTGATTCTACTCAAAAGAGGAGTCTACCGGCATCTCCTTTTCAACCGCGGAACTCCTCCTAAAAGAGAGTCTGGGGCCAAAGCTGCATCGATGACACAAAGCAACGCAGAGGAGCGTGAACATGTGAGTCGCACAATGAAGGTTGACTATATAAAGACAACTGCTCTGTATTCAGAGGAGAAGAAAAATGATTTTAGAGTTAGGTATGACATTGATTATGACTGATGCTTGTGAGTGAGACTTTCGAGTCGGGGGAGTTTAGCAGACTGAAAAATTATTATTATTACAGTTATCCGTTGGTCAAACTATTGTATGCTCTTTTTTTTGAAGAAACAGATCCTAAGTAAAGTAATCTACCTTTAGACCCCATGACATCTACCGTTCTTGGTGAGACATCATGGAATCGCGATGCTGGAGATTTATTTGTCAAAACATTGATGGGATGTTTCATAGGTTAGTTATTGAAACCTGTCTTTGGAAGTGGCCTATTTATGTTCCAGAAACGGTCAGTTTCCATATAGGTGTCACATGTGGCTGCATTCTGGTGCTTCGGCTCCTCCGCAAGTTGTCTAGAAAGTCTCCTTCAGCCATTAGACGAGAATTCAGGTTAGATAGTCGTTGTCTTTTTTCTCCATTATTATCTTATCTTCCCCAGGGCATCTCATGTCCCCTTGTCGCTCTTATACTCATCGTTGACAAAGCTATTTCTGCTCTTAATGCTGTCTATCTGGCGGCCTGAGGACACAGTGTCCGCTTCTGTATCATTTCAATCATACAACAACCCCATCATCAAGAGCGCACTAGAGCTGCTAGACGAAGACAAGCTAGATCGTCAATGGGTAGTTAGGAATGTTCTTGGCGGCATGGCGGCAGGATTTGGATTGAGAGGTATGAGTACTTCATTGATGCTCACGTCGTTAACTCTACGAATAGTGGTTCTTGACTGTCATCCTATCGTCACTGCACTATTTATTCTGGGCGGGTGGGGTGTTAAGACTTGGGTATCAAGCGTTGCATCTGAATGGATTGGCAGCACAGGTGGCCTTGATCAGGCTTGGCTGGCATATTCCATTCCATGAGGGGTTCCATGGTTTTCAAATGCATGCAGGCACAGAATTACAAGTCGACATGTTTATAATTACTGCGTATTTTTTTTGAGATGAGACTGTGAGTCCCAATAGCAGAGGTGCCAGGTATCGGAGAGGCCAGTATGTTCCCTGTATCTCCATCTAAGAGCTCCTGGATAGAATTCTCCAACATGTCGATTCGAGACGACATCTGTGACACTGCATCGGTTACACCCGATTAACAAAAGTGAGAAGACGACAGTGAAGTGCCTGACGCATGTTAATGAGCTCACTTCGATCAAGGATCTCTATCGACAGCTGTTCAAAATTATTCTCCAGTTGGTTCAGTACTGTTTCCACCTGGAGTTGAGTGTCAGTGCCGAGCTGCTAATGTTGAATTCTTAATATATCGCTCTTACAAAACATGTGAGTTCATAAGGGTTGGAAATGATTTCTTTCTGAATTGGTACTGATGGAGTTGTGACGGCCGTAATGGACTTTAAAGTGATGGCGGTTCTCGGTGAACTTGGTTTCGAAGGAATAAAACTATTGGTGTTTACACCATCAGGTGGAAGCTCCAAAGGCATCGCTTTCAGTGGATCAGTGACACTGGTTTGAAATGAATTACACGTGTGACCACATAATATTATGCCCACTGCCTGCAGGCGGCGCTTACCAGGAGTCACTCAATAGCTGCCGAGCCGAGCGACTGGAGGTGCACCCGGTTCTAATGTCGGTATGATTCGCTCCCCTTTGACTTGAATGATCACTTTACACTATTCTCCAGATTGAGCAAAATTGACTGGGATTTTGTCGGAGCCTAAATTCTTTGTAACGATGATCCCCTAAACTCCTCTGATCCATTCTAACATTTAATTAGACCTGTCTCTATATAATCATAGGTATTTCTAATCTCTCACCGCACGAAGTTAGAGCCCACACTTGAGTCAACACCAACACACTATAATTTTTCCAGGAAATAGCAGTATTTTCTCGGTTATTTATTCGTCCTCATGATTCATTTTCACCGCTGTGGTGTGACCCCATAACTTTCTATCTTTATTTCCCATCTGATGCAGGTGTTTCCACCGTCAAATTAATATATACACTGCTCTGCCACAAAAAATAACTGACATGAGCTTTGCTGAGCTGAAAATCCGGCATCAATTGTGGGTTTTCATGGTCCACTTCTTACTATCTGTTCAATCTAAAAGGTCAAAGCTTTTTTTCGCGCCTCCACAAAACTCTAATATAAGAATCTATTCTGAACCACTCACTGTTTGCCACTGCGACAAGTCACTTGTGTCGTTGTGACCACAAGGAGCCAGGCCACCCATTTTGGCATTTCTCCAACATAGCCAAAGGCATCCATTAATGCTACTCCTTTCGCCAGTTTCCCAAATGATTCTACTCCCCGTAATCATTCTCGTTCGCCTAACTCCATCCAAGCAGTCACTCCAATGACCAAATAGTTATGAACTCAGAAAAGGTACACTTCAGCGATTACTTGGGACCGAGATTCGATAAACGGACAGAAAATTTTGGAGGTACAACAGATTCCCATGCTAAGCTTAGTGAGTAACTCAACCCCACGCTTTGCGCTTTCTTCATAATGATGTCCGACGCTAGCATCTTCCCTTCTGAAGAAGAAGTCCTCTTTGAAGTCTGATAATCGTTCCTCCGGGAGAGCGAATCCTATTAAAGGCCGACATGTATGCTTCGCCGATGAGGTCGAGTCCGAAAATAGAACAGTTAAAATGACTCGAGAAACCTCAGGAGATGCTCCCGTCCCATCTACCAGAGCTACATTTAGCAATCCATAGTGCTTATTGTCCTTGCTGCCACATCTATTCGTCTTTTGAAAGCGGAGTTTATCCTGAATTATTTGGTGGAGAAGAAGTGATATCTAACGCAGATAGAATTATTGTTCCGGCTCTTGTTCGAATTCCACGTGAACGAGAACAGAACATCACAGAAAACGAGTCGATCTCTACCTCTAGGGCTTCAACGTCGATCATTCCTAAGAATGTCAATAATTCTAGAAGAATTCTCAGCTCTAAGTTGGATTCTCCCGTGTTAGATCTGTCCTTCCTTGGTCCGACTCTGTCCTCAAACTCTTGGGAGCGTGTCCCCTCAGCGACTCGTAGTCCACAGAAGATAAAGACTATTCCGGAGATATCAAGCATCTTATCTTCCACTTTCTCATCGTCCTCACCGATAAAAAGTCAAGAACATATAGAAAGCTATCTCAATCCCTCCACTTCATCCAATTCACCTCTCGGCATCCCATCCAGTCACAAGAACCATAAAAGGCGTATTCCCAGTCCGAGAAGAACCGTGGAGGCCTCACCCTTACAGCTGCGGGTCACTCTGGAGGGGGAGAACAACGGCGCAGCGGCTTATTCAATTTCTCATGATAGTGTTATATATGGACACATCTGATACCACATATGTGCAGATTATACATATTATTCGGTGGAGGACGAGCCTGGAAGTGGCTCGGGCATTATGGTGAAAAGAGTAAAGAAGAGAAAGAATAGCTACCCACCTTTTCTGGCCTAGTTTGACCAGGATTGTAATGTGTAATTTCTTGTATATTTGCTACACAATAGGGGATTGTCACTGCAATGCCCAACCCACAGCCATAAGGAGATGTAAGCTTCACTTATTCTGTTGTAATGTGTGCAGGATAAATCTCGCGCAGTCTATATCTATGTCCTTGTAATTTATAGCCAACTGGGTGCTCTTCCTAAATAATCTTTAAAAGCAGAGTCCAATCAACTACAATAGCCTCATGGCTCACCAGTGACAGGTAACCAAAAGGCTGGAGGTCCAAGCAATGGGAGTAAACGATTTATAAATTGATCACTTCTTGTCCTAGGCGATCAATAAAGTATTTTTTTCGGACCCTTTATCTCAGTTGCTTTACTAATTACTTCTCTAAACGGCTAAGCCGTGAAAAAAATGTTAGTGTTGCTCTCATTCTTGGGAGCTCGACGTACTCAGCTCTATTTCAGACATTTATAAGACATAACGTTTCCGTCACCATGTTTTTTGCTCATTCTGCACACAACACAGTGCACAATGAGGGTACCCGAGAGGAAAACTGTCGCGGCCTCCAGTTATCGCAGGTTTTCCATCACATGTCATATGACCTCAACTGTCAGTGTCGTTATTAAAATTAAAATAAACACAGGGGGACTATCTTTTATTGTCCCCTTTGTATCCAGTCGACCTTCTTTCTACCTGACCAAACCAGAACGCAAGCTTGCTATCTTCCCAGTGCAAACTCCGCGGATCGGGTTCGAATTTCCACGCACCATCAAGTATGTGTATTTTGAACATTGTCAAGATCAAAATTGTTGCCCACCAATGTAAAGATATGACCCCATTGGGTAATTATAATTTTCCGAATGCTATCGTATGTAGTACTGCCCGCACTGCATACACCTGTCTCAGAAGAGAATTTTGGAGGACACGTTGTCGCTTAGTGAGCTTGATCAACGGGGACTGCGAGCTGATGTATGCATGATGGTTCGGATTAAAAAGTATGATTCACTTATCATAGTGCTTGAGACCATGGATTGGACTTCCCGCCGGCCCACCGAGGAAGCAATTAGACGCCTGAGACGTTGTAACTTAGTCAGCAAGTGGAGGTCAAGCTTTCCCTTGTTGTCCAGAGCCTCCCCGCAACATTTTTCTTTGTCTGTTTCCCTCCGAAACAACTATTTCTTATGTCTACTGTTGAAGTCGAGCAACTTAGCACAGTAGCTTCTCCCCAAGGTCTTGCAACCGATGACATTGAGTTGACAGGTTTCCGGCCTGCACCTCGTCGCACATCAATTGCGGCACTCATTAATGTGGATGATAACAACTCAAGAGCGGGGAGGTATATTGGACCCGGTCGAAGAGGCAACTCGTCAATGTCTATGGATAACGGACAAACTGGTTCTGTGGCCGAGAGCAATCCCATCATTGTCGTCGAAGATCCTGAGCCTGGGGAGACCCGTGGAAATCTCAGAGCAAGCAATGGTGCTCAGCATCAACCCATTGTCGTCCTGGACAGCGATGAGGAACGAGGACAGCCATCTGATCCATCAGGTTCAAGCTTTCGACGCAGACAAGGGGTACGCAGAAGGGGTGGAGGACGTATGTACGCGCATCTATATCAAGGAAATAACTAACTCACTCTACTCAG
>QFEC01013940.1:0-12356 GCA_003316585.1 Gomphus bonarii | reverse complement strand
CCATGTGTTGGAATGATGACATAGTGAGGACAACAGGACAGAGTATGGAGTGTATGGAGGTCACATGGAGATGTCTGAGGTATGAAATGTGACAGATGGATGAGTTTGATCCAGAGGGGTGTGGAGATGGATGATTAATGGCGCTACTAAAGGTGGAGATTTGTCAGAGGTGATCTGGGTTCTAACAAGGTTACTGAGGTTTGGTTCAGGCCAATGAACCAAGGTTCCAATGTGATGTGGCTTCAACTTATGTATTGCACTCACTCAGGTACTTTCTCATTATATCACTGGATTTCAGGAAGTTCAGTTGGCAGCTAAAATATTTTGGGCCAAACAAGTAGCTGTACATAGGAGGGGAATACAGGGCTTAATTTGATGTCTGACTAAAGTATATACATGAAAATATTAAATGAGAGTGGGGATCAGGGACTAAGATAAGGAATGGGACAGAGAAATATAACTATGGATAGGGATTGAAGATATAAGACTATTAATACTAAAGTATGCAAAATAGGTATGTTTGACTGAGATATGAGCTAAGATGACCAACCCAAGTGCTGAGCATGCATGAGGAAATTCTATTAGCCTGTGATTTTATCCCACTGCTCTTGTCTTTTCAACTTGCCGCCATATCGGCGCTTAAATAAGCGCCTTATGTAAGCTGGGAGGGGGGGGAAGTCATTGTTGGGACTTGTCTCTGTCTGGTATATTGACAAGTCCCAAGACTACTTTGTTGTGTGACATTATTAGTTGTCTACTATAGACTTTCCTCTGCCAACAAATTCAGCCCTAGGCATGTATGAAACCTCCTGGCTCCCAGCTCCCAGCATCTGAACTTAGCATTACATCTGAAGTCATCTCCAACTTCAACCAAGCCTACCCTGACCCTTGCAGCCTACTCAATAAAGGACTTGGGCAAAAAACTTGAGAGATTTCAAAAAAATAATAATACAATAAAAATACATTATATTACACTCCAGACCTAAAAAATCCACCACTCCCATATGAATCTGAGCTTCCCACATCATTAAACAGACTATACAGATCCTTCTCCTTCCTTTGTCCTCCAGCTCCTTCTCTGACTCCTTTGACCTCTCCTTTCACTTCCCCTTTGACTTCTTCTGCAACTTCTCTTCTTCTCATTGATTTATCTGCTCAAACTCTATTGCTATCTGACTGAGGTTAGATGCCATCATCTGCACCAGAAGACCCATCTCTGCCATCCAGGCATCTACCCCAGGTCTCAAAGACACCTCTACCTTGGCCTCCTTTAGTCACATGCCCTCCAGCTCCTCCAACTCCACTCTCATCCTCCACTTCCCTTTGGATGCCCCAGACCCACCCACCTTGGGTATATCCTCTGCATCCCTTAAGGCCTTCAAGTCTCCCTGCTCTGTACCTTGTTCCATCCACAGAGTCCACCTGACTTTGTGCTTCATGCACTGGTGGCATGACATGCCCTTGCCTATGGAGGGCCAAGTGCACTTATCCTGTGCCTCCAGCAGTTCTTACAAGCCCCTCAGACCTTGGGCTCCATAACCTTGTAAGCATTGAGGTTGTTTAGTATGAATGCCAGACACATGGCCTCAAAAGACCCAAGACCTACCTTCCTACCCAACCTCCACACATCCTGCACCTGGAAGTTCATGAAAGACTTCTGTGCATTATGCACAGCCAACATATGTTGCATAGCACAATACTTCTCCATGTCCTTTTGCAGCCACTCCCTTTGCTGATGGGTCTTGTCCTCCTTGAGCTCCCAGTACACCTGGGCATTTGTGTCCTCCTCCATGAGAAGATCTGTCACCTCTGCAACCCACTCCTCCATTCTTCTTTGCTCTATGGCCTTCTGAACTGCATCCTCCTCCTTTGTCTTGAAGTCTCTCAGGCTGCCTTGTCTTCCACTTCCCTTTTAGCTGCCTCCTCAGCAGCCCTTCTTTCCTCCTCCTCCTTTGCCTTTCTCTTCACCTCTAGTTGTTCCACCTCCTCCATGGCCCTCCACCTGGCTGCCTCCATCTCTGCAGCCTTCTGCTCTTTCCTCCAAGCAAGACATTCCTGGAGCTATCTCAGCTCCTCTTCCATGATCTCAGAGTCACTCATTTGTTTATTCTTTTGGGTATTTGGGGTTGCAAGCATACTTGAACAGACACACAAATTCTATGTCCTTATATATGTTTTCCAGTCTAGCACTAACCTCCATTCCCATGGCATTTCTGTCCTAATCACTATAGGGCCTGTAAGGGCAACCTCAGTTGGTACTGACAAAGGAGCCTATAGCACTAGTGAGGGGGGTCCAGAAGAGAATCTATAAGTGCTAATCAACAGTAAATACAGAAGACCAGCATACCTAGTTGTTGAAGTTTACATTCAATCTTCGAAGCTTTGCAGCATATGGGATTGGTAATACATGACTCATACTACATATCTAGTCACATGTCACATAGTAGAGACGCTTGACAATAGTACACCACCATCAATACTAGTGAAGCTAGTCCCTTACCAATTGATAAACTACAACAGGTTATGGGCCCCACTCTTCACTACTGGGCTTAGGAACAAAGGAACGAAACTTTTCATTAAGACTTCGACTTGCATCAAGAATCCTAAAACTAGCTTTTGCAGTAACGTACGCGCCACGGGTGGCACCCGTTTACCAAAGCTACTACAGTATGTCAAACATTGACAACCGAAGACTAAAGCACTGCAAGATATCACGGGCACTATCAAATGTCCTCAAATGTCCAGGACAAAAATCGCCAGCGAAACACTGTCACGGCTGGACGTGCCACCTACGCGACCATTGCGCCAAATGCACCGCCGGAATTACCTCTCATGCTGACCAAACGACTTGCTGCCAACCATACACCACCCCAGATGGGTCATCTGCCACAATTATACAAAACACCACCGTGTATGGATGGGCTAATCACCACGGATGGGTGGACACCACAAACGGGTGGATGAGCACTGCAGGCAGCGACTGGGACAGCAGTACCGCGGATGGATGTGGTACCGTGACAAGCGGACGGCAATCAGATGTACCAACACGGCAGGTGAATGCCTGACACATTAAACACGGTCCCAACTGGACACGCAACACACACGGAATGAGGGGAGGATGACCCTCATGACACACCAGATGATAGCGCACCGACAATGCGATAGGATACCCTTAAAACCAGGGCAACCCTTCTTCCCGAGGCAATGGGGACAACGCAAGAGGCTCATCGATCCGACCTCCAAATGCTCACATCGAAGAAAATGGCCATTATGAAATGACAAACCACAGCTGGGAGCACCCTGATTCTACACTCATTGATGACATGTCCTCATTTCACTCCGAGATCAGCCTCATACAAGACAACCTGAGGATATTTAGCGACAACGTAGCTCGCATATCTATTCTTCACCCGCAGTCTTCAAACATATGGACTTGGCTGCCACCTAACATAATGCAAAGCAGCTCGATGAGCTGGTGCAGATGATGAACTTGCTTAGCGTCGAGCTTAAGGTTCGAATTCAGACTTTACAGAAGAAAAGTGGCATTGGAAAAGAGAGCCAGATTCAATTATCATTCAAAATCATCAAACCCAATGCTACCCCTGATGAGATTGGGGCAGTTGTGGATGAAGATCAGGGTGGTCAAATATTCACACGAGTGCTCCGAACCTCAACATTACAGTGAGACACGTGCGGCATATCGCGAGGTTCAGGAGCGTCACGAGGATGCCAAAAGGATTGAACGCACTTTGGATGAGCTGGCACAACTCTTTAATGACACGAGCATCCTCATTGAGCAGCAAGAGGAAACAATTGACATCATCCAGACGACAGCTATTAATGCTAAAAAAAAAAAAAGGCCAAACAAAAGAAGGGTAAAAGTGGATGGCGACTAGCAACTACATCTACGACATGACTGACCTTCAGTTCGAGGGGGAGTTTTTGGATATGATGTCGCCCCGAATGTCGGATAATGTCCATCAAGACTTTAAACTGAAGAGCGACGTACCTGAGTCCATCATGACTATAAACTGATAAACATCTATCGCCCCAAAGGTCGGATAAGGTCCATCAAGACTTTAAACTGAAGAGCAACGCAACTGAGTCTATCATGACTCTAAACTGATAAACATTGCAATGGTCCATCAAGACCTTAAACTGAATGACCCTTTGGTCTTCCTGGAACCCACTGAAATAGATGGACAATCCAGGGAGGGACAGCCACCCCACATTCCAACATGACTTTAAACTGAACGACCCCTCGGCCTACCTGGAACCCACCAAAACGGACAGACCAACCAGGGAGGGACGGCCACCCAGAGTCCATCAAGACTATAAAATGAGTATCATTCAACAGAGTCCATCACGACTTTAAACTGATGAATTTGACCAGAGTCTGTCATGACTATAAACTGATGAACACACCCTGAGTTTGTCATGACTATAAACTGAACACACCCCGAGTCTGTCACGACTATAAACTGAACATGACCCTTTGGTCTAAATGGGACCCACTGAAATGGAAGGACTACCCACGAAGGGACGGTCACGCACAAGACACCGCACAACGAAGCATCTGCCTTCCATGACACTCAAATGAGCCCACCAAAATGGAGCTTCTTAGCTCGAGGGGGAGTATTGGGATAAGTGTTCAAGCTGGCAGAAGCTCATTTCTCTACTCTTTCATTATCATTACTGCTATCAGCTTCTCAGCTTGAGGGGGAGTGTTGAAGTTTACATTTGATCTTCAAAGCTTTGCAGCATATGGGATTGGTAATACATGACTCATACTACATATCTAGTCACATGTCACATAGTAGAGACGCTTGACAATAGTACACCACCATCAATACTAGTGAAGCTAGTCCCTTACCAATTGATAAACTACAACACTAGTGAGGGGGGTTCAGAAGAGAAAGAACTGGAGGACCCCTCTGACTAAGCAGCTATACAGTACATATCTGAACCTAAACAGAACTAACTAAAATGATAACTAGCTGATGGGATAGAGACAGAAGTAGAGACCAAGGGGATAATAAGGAAATAAAATAAATAAAATAAATAAGGGGCTGTCCTCTGACATTCTTTACACAACTTTTCTGGTCCTGGCAATTTTGCGCAGCCGAACCAGTGAGTTGGGACCTTCGTTTTGAACCAGTACGTTACCAACAGCGACTTGGGGGCCAGTCGTAGCAGTAAGTTTCTTTAGCTTCAGTAGTACTTCTTGCCCGCTGATGAATTCTAAAAGGTTAGCTATCCAACGAGTTGCCTTGTGCAAGTGTCAGTGCTACCTTCCCGGTTCTCACCTCCAGTTTTCCCGCTGCCACCTACACAAGAACATTTTCCTCTTCTATATTTCAGCCACATCGAGGAGAACCAGTGCTTCCGTAACAAACAGTTTGAACACTTGGTTCACAAGGTTTATTGCCATTATAGGCTTCAGTCTCGCTGCAAAGTTATTTCTCTCCTATAGTCATGTACTTTGTGAATGAAATTATCACATTCATTCCTCGCAATAACCATGGATGTGACCTAATAACCTTCATATCGTTCCTTGGCAAGGTCCCTCACTGCACTGACATATCCACTATATCCCTCAACGTATTTACCAATGTCTTTGCCTTTGCTTGCACCCAAGCCTACACCTTGGGCGTAAATTGGTGTTGAACTACATAAGTGTGAGTGTGTTGCTACGAACATAACCTATGCCATAAATTACGCACATGGGTTCTACACGACCATCAGCATCAGTCCCGAGGCCACTGCCCTCAGCCCAACCCATTTTCTTCAATAACTTGTTGCCAATGTTGTTTTCATCCTTTCCAGGATGGACAGGCGGTGGTGGTGGCGGTGGCGGCGGGGGTAAAGGTGGCCCTTCTACCTGCTTTCGTTGGGTTATATTCGGTTCGAGGAGTGGAACATCGGGCTGATTGTGCAGTACGCGCCGCTCAGAAGCACGATCTCTATACTTGGGCTGTTGAGACGTATTTAACGCAGCCACCTTCTGTACAGCGATCTGTCGCAGATTAACGTCCTTGTAATTCTTCTGCTGGTTCGTAGGTGATGCCCAAGAGAATACATGGAACAGAAACATAGAAAGGAAAAAAGGGATCAAGGTTAGAGTTTGTCTGCTTAGACTCGAGTACAAAGCATAAGATAGCGAGCCTTGTGTAATTCCGATTCTTTGTGGTGCCGCTTTAGCTGGTCTATCGACTTGAATTGCCGGGAGCACAGGAGGCAAGCGAGGGATTTGGTATCGGCGAACTCAAATTCCTCGTGCAGGAGGGGGGAACTAGCGGGTATCACAGCCGACGTTGGGACGGGTGCCGAGGAACGAGGAACGTCAGCAACTGGAGCGTCCTAAGCAATAGTACGAGAGAATAGTGAACATAAGGTCAAGAACATGGCCGAGGGGGATAGATCACCAGAGTTAGAGTGATAGAGGGGGCTGAGCCGGGAGCTTTGATGCTAAGTTCCTCTTGAACACTGTTCCACTTCGAGATATTGTTTGCAACCTGTACGAGATAAACGTTATGTACTGCCACATTGTCTCACATCTGGGCTTTCTGCTCTTTCTGGAACACACCTTCTTGCTAGCAATCAGTGGTGGTACTTTCTTGAAAGTTTGATCTAAATGTGAAGTAGTTGTTATGAGAATGGATGTCGAGCAGTGAAGATGAAGGAAGGTATACTCTTCTCGTTCTCAGTGTTGGATCCCTGTTGTGATTCATATTCATCAGTATTTGGGGCATCGGGGTGATCTGTGGTAAAACCGAGGGCGCTTGTTGAAGCCGGTTTAACAGGACCAGGAGCAGATCCTGGAATAAACGTGTGGGATAAAGAGACAATGGAAGCTAGATATACGTACGAGCGGCCGCGACATTTAGTTTGCTAACAGAGATCCCTCCTTTAAAGCTGAGAGTGACTGGTTTATCAGAAACAGGGAGAGATGATGGTTCTGCTGGAACTATATCATCCACCGGTGCAGCTGTGATTTGTGTGTCAAGAACTTCCAACGAAGCTTTCAATACGTTTGACATACGTTTGACATGTTCTCTCTTCTTCTTGTGTTTACTGTCTTTCTCAGTAGCGACAGACGGGACAGGTGCTTCGACCTCGAAATTTAGTTCACCCACAGTCGCCAATTCGTCCCAATACTTGGCCCACGTACCCTCAACTCCTCCAATGGCAAGAGAAGATGATACACAAGACTCATCCCTGAGCATGCTTTCTGCCAATGGCTGAAAAGAGTAAGGATGGGCAAAGGATGCTGCGACAGGACGTTCGGCGACACGAAACCCGGCAGGGTGGAGTTGGGGTGACATGAGGTCTGCTAAAAACGCAGATGACGACTGAAGTATTGAACAATAAATATAGCTCCTTATAAAACTATAGATCGAACCTGGACGTCGACAAATTCGACAAATGCGAATCCCCAACTCGCATTTGTATACTTGTCCTTGATCAACATAACGCGAACCATGCCTTTTGCGCCTTCTTTGCCAAGCCCGGCAGAAGCTCGAAGTCCCTGTGCAATCATTTCTGGTGAGCTTGAAAAATCCAAGCCACGTAATAATACAACTGGGGCCTGTGAATTGCCAATATCTCGAGTGCCATCGTTGGCTTGATGGCGACCACGACCACCCCCACGGTCAGGGGGGTGAGCACTTTGCGAGAAGTCGATCTTAACGCGTCGACCATTTTGTGCCATACCGCTTTCTAAAGCTGCGTTATAAGCGATCAAGGCTGATGCACCATGACTGGCAGGTGGTGGGATCGAAATAAACGGGAATCGTGGAGACACGAACGTCTTGGCGTGCTCAGTGGATGAGAATTGAGCGAACCCAAAGCCTTTAGAAAGACCTTTGAAATGATATATGCCAAGGCCAAACGTCAGGACTGGTGAAACGGATGAATACGGGAATAGTCAAGTGCCTGTTGCTCGGTCTCGAATAATCGTCACATGGTCGAGGACGCAACCCATACTAAGCAAATATCCATGCAGCTGTCATGAACGAAAAGGCAAGATCAGCACGTTGGTCGTACGGTGCGGTATTTCAAACCGACGTCGGCTTCCGTGTGATCAGGATCTAGGCCAAGGAAAATTACGTGGGGACTAGGTTCACTAGGAACGAGGCGGCGACGGTTATGCACTTGCATCTGCGTATGATTGTGTACTGAACCCCGTGAATATCGCTCGTCTTGCCAAGATTCGAGACTGAGTTGGTAGGCAGTTTGCTGCACATTACCAGACCACGAGCAGTCTTCTTCTGTTCCAGAATTACGCCAGTCCTGTTCAAGAGTGGGACGAGATCAGAGTCACAGAAGCTTAACCGAAGCTCACACACCCCGCCATCATTTTTTCGCCTTTTTTCGCCGTAGTCCCCATAATCATTATACTCGTCTTCTCTGGGCCGGACTCTGCTGGTACCACCTTCATAAGTATCATAACCATAAGACTTTCCTTGATCCCATTCACGATTATTGCGGTTGTAATTGTACGCCATGGTAACAGAGGAGTAGAAAGAGTGTAGAGAGTGTTATGATTGAGTTGCGGAGTTACAATTTGTTTCAAAACATGGCAGGAGATGGTATTCGTAAGTTTGTGAACTGTCTGCTATGCCACTGTTTCTAACGTTCTAAACTGTCCTAGATGCTCTCAAGGCTTGTCTCTGTTTTTATTTACCTTTCACCCACAACTGACATAGGAGTAGCATGATCCCTCAGTTGAGAGGTGGTATCAAATGGTAGTATTTCGATTTATTAGACTAACTTTACAACTAACCCTTGGTACATCTAGCGCGAGAACATGCATAAGGGTTTTCGGTTTACAAGATCTGCCACTCGAACAAGCATAATCTTGATAGCAGTAATTCCAGGCTTGCTAGGTTGGCTTGCCACTAGGGAAGATGTAAGAGAACTCGCACTGAAAACATTACTTTTCACTAAATTTACAGCAATCGTAGTTAAAATGGAATTGGATAGCCAAACGGAAAGGGAACTCGTTATTACGGCAACCACCACCTGTGCTGAAACAAAAAGAGAATGAGGATTGATGAAAGCCGTGCTGTATTGCGTGTTAAATGTAGAACAAACATTACTCCAAGTTTCTCAATCAGAATCGTTTACAAAGCTCAATTGCGAATTTACATCCTGTGCCTACGACTGTGCTCAGCAGCGCGTGAGCGGGGGCCCGTTGGGCGTCGTGGACCACGGCGACGTTAAGATGTTCTAACTCGTCATCACGGAACTCGTTAATGACTTCGCGAAGTAATGGGATACTGGCATGTGATGATGGAATGTAGTCAAGCTCCTTTAATTGACTAAATCCATAAGTGAGACGATTGGTAATGTAGAGGTGTATTGTGAGGATTGCTCACTCATCATAGTGTTCCCCGATTACTGTTTCCACTGCCTCCGTACACGCCATGGCGGCCTCCTTACCCATGAGCGCGGTAAGGGTACCCAGACCAAATCCGGCAACTTTAGCAATTTCCCACAAAGCTGTAGGCCTAACATTATGCTGCACCTGGAGCTTGTTCATCACAGCAAGATGTTTCTTCTCCTGGTCCCACATATTCTTGATTTGTATACTTGTTCAATTGATAGACTACCTAGCTTGTGTGGACATCTAACCTGTATTACTGGTCCAGCTTCCCGATGGCGACCAAGCACTGTCATTTGACCTCGATAGATCCAGTTCGCTGCGACCTCACCTGCTTGGTCGACACGAATAATGGCATCAAGCAATGCGCGTTGCGAATAGGTGAGGTCGGGAGGAGTCGCGGAAATTGAGACCAAAGGCAGTTTGTGATCCTCGGATTTGAAGTAGGCCAGAGAAGGATTGCCGCAAGTAGAAACACCGCGCGAAAAACGCCCAAGTATAAGGAGACGTAGGCAACGAAAATTCATGTACCCAGTGAAAAATCGCTCAAGTGGGGGTGATGAGTGAGCGGCTAAAATAAGAGAGAGATAGCGCCTGGTGCACTTATTGCTGTTTTCAACTGACTTGGCCCCAAAGTATTTGAATTGTTTCTCAACAACTCCATAGACCCCTCTTTATTCTTTTATTAAATTATACTATCATACTATCTGCAGGCCCAGTTAACCAAATTGTGCAGAACTAACCGCTGAGTTTACACCCTGTATTGGAGATGTAACTGTGTTTTTACACAAGAATGAGATGCGGCCCCAGTATACATAGAAGTCATGTTACAGTGTTCACAGAGGTCTTGACAAATTTGAAGCAAATCTGGAAAAATCATTGAGAAGAGGACATCAGGAATCATGAGTTCTTGTCAGATTTGCTCCAAATTTGTTGTCAAGACCTCTGTGAAAATTGTAAAGCGACTTCTATACATACTGTTTGATGGGGCTGCATCTCATTCTTGTGTAAAAACTCAATTACATCTCAGACAGCAGTACAATACAAGAGTGTAAACTCAGTGGTTAGTTCTGCACAATTTGGTACCTGAACCTGCAGATAGTATAGTACAACTTTCATCAAAGAATCAAGAAGATCTACTATGGGGTTGTTATTGAGAAACAATTCAAACACTTTTGAGTCTAGCACATGTACAAAAAATGTCATGATGGCTGAGTATTAGGATCTCAACCAAGATCTTAATTGCTAAAGTCAACTTAGTTGTCATTTTCTTTTTGAGTAGCTCTGTTAAACCTTGCACCCATTTCCTTATCTAGTATTCCATGACATGTTGTAACATTCCCCTTTTTCTTGTTGTGAAGTCTGACTAGGACTTTTTTGTGTATATAATGACTATATTATTTCTCTAACTATGTTGTTATTGTAATGAATCAGTGTTCTTGGTGAGCTGACTAATCTGTGCATGAACAAATTTGCACATGTGCCTTGGAGTTTGAAATGCTCCACCCCTTCAAGGTTGGAGGATACAAAGGGATTGGAGGAGACCTGGAAGGTAAAACACAAATGTATCTGATAGGTAATATACCTAGACTTCAATAGGACAACAAAAGGCTGTTTCCAATGGTAGAAATGTATCAGAAAGGCTAGCAAAATAAAGGAGAGCAATATGTCTAGATATTTTCTCAGTGAGGTTGGATCCCTGTGTGTATATTGAAACTAGAGTGCAGTTTTGTATTAGTAAACTATTGGAAATAGAATAGGGGTTATGTCAGGGGACCACCTGTTTCAAATCCTGAACCAATCCCAAGCTGATCCACCAACTACCAAGCTGACCCATGTATTCAAGTCAGGAATGAAGGAGTGATCCCTCAGTCCAGGTACAAGACATCCTGAACCAAATGACTGAGGCACTGGCTTGAATACTGTAGTGCTGGATACAGATTGTGGGGTCAGCATACCTTCAGGCCCAATGGAAGGGTAAGGTATGCTGAGGAAGCAGGAAGCAAACAATGGGTATATAGGTTACATGGCTCACTAGCAAGGGATCCTAGGTTTTCCTCCTAGGTTTTCCCCCTTGCTAGCACTGCATGACTTCAGCAACTAACTTTGACAAGTACTTCAGGGGTTGCCCTTACATAAAACCTCTCCCAATAAGGACTGGGAGTCATGTTACCATATGACCATAGGTGGCTTTGGTCTGAATGAAAGTGACTCAGATAGCCTCACCTTGCTTGCTTATGTAACACCAGACTCCACCTCCTCTATAACTGCAACAGCCTCAGAAGTGCATGCACTACTGAGTTCCTGACCTAAAATAGATGCCAAAGAGTGCTTCCAGAGGTTAGAACAAGAGTTGGCAGCAAACCAAGCAACTAATGCTGAAATCAATAATACCTTAAGGGTGATAATGCAAAAATTAGACAATGAATCAGGACAATGAGAAAGAGTATTCCTTGACCCCAAAGACAACCTGACACCATGCACATGTGTCCCATATGTTCTGAATCCCATGCTCTTGGTAAACTCCTGAGTCAGGCCAGCATCCCCCTCAGACTTCAATGGCAACTGAGACTGAGGCCAAGCATTCCTCAACTCCTGCAGTATCTACTTTACAATCTGTGATGACCACTTCCCAAATGATCAAGCTTGCATCCACTGGGCCCCCTCCTTCTTCAAGACCAACCAAGCAGCTCAGTTCACCAACAAGATCCTCCACAGTAAGAGGTCTGGGCAACTCCACTACATGAACTGGAATGCCTTTGAAGCTGACTTCATGAACCACTTCTGCCAAGGAATAAACAGCTTTTGACCCTCACATGACTAGAAGGGATGGGCTGGTACCTGTTAGGGGATGACCAATCTCAAGCCCTGAGCCGAAGCGAATGCAGCTTGGCCAGGAATGGACCAAGCAACCTGAGGTTTTTGGCAAAACCTTCCAAACCTTTAGTACCCTCGGGCCCAAGAAACAGCT
>QFEC01013935.1:0-15259 GCA_003316585.1 Gomphus bonarii | reverse complement strand
CCCTCATGATCTGCTCAAATCAAAGAGGTTATTGATGATGAACTGTATGAGCAACAAGGTGAAAACAAATACGATAATAATCCAGAAAGGAGCGAACATGACTTGGTCAGGCTTCCCGAGGCCCCCAAACTGGATGACCCTCCTATTCCGCAATACACTCCTCCTCCAGGGCCGCTTCTCCTCCCAGAGGCCCCCCTCAACCTGAAACAACTGGGACCACCTTGATGCAATCTTGGAGCTTGGTAGGACCACATGGCAGCAATACCAAGATGGTCAGACCACCCAAACTTGGGACCTGGACCTGTTCGATGGGGCCGACCTGAAGAAGCTCAAAAGGTTCATTTTTATGTGCAACATGAATTCCAGATGCAACCCAATTCCTTTACTGATGATAGGCAGAAGGTCAATTACATGATCTCCTACCTGAAAGGGACTGTGCTGAAATGCTTTGAGCCATATCTCACCGGTGACCCCTAAACTGAGCCAAGATGGGCCACCAACTTAGATGGCTTTCTCAATGAATTACAAATCAACTTTGGTTCTTGGGATGAACAAGCCAAAGCTGAGATTGCTCTTGAAAAATTAACTATGCATGAAAACCACAAGGCCACTCGGTTCTTCATGGAATTTTACCGACTCACTGCATTTGTCGATTACAATAACAATGCCCTGTTTCAGAAGGCCTATATGGCCCTACTGAAGTGAATCAAGGAAGGGTTGGTCCACTTTGACAAGCCTCAGACCCTCGACCAGCTCCAAAACATCGTTCAATGGATGATGTAAGATACTGGGAGAGAAAGGCAGAGCAGGCCCGAGAGGGTCCTGCCAAGCTGAAAAAAGAAGGAAAGTCAGACAAGCCCAAGCCAACTAACATGGACAAGTCTGACAGCCCCAAAAAACCTAAAGGCAAGGGCAAGGACAATTCTACATCCCAGCTAAACCCACCCAAGTATGTGAACAAGCTTGGTAAGGACAGCAAGCTCCTTCCAAAGGAACGCCAGCGATGCATTGACAATAACCTTTGTCTCTTGTGTGGTGCTGACAGTCACAAAGTCACAGACTGCCCGAAGTCCACTAAGGCACAAGCAACAACTACTCCTTCTACCCCAAAAGTGGCTACTGCCTCAGACACCAAAGCCAAAAGTTCAGCTAAGGTGACTGAGCCAAAAAAATAGTCCACAACTCTTTGGCCTCTGAGCACCCCAAGAGTTGCGTTAACTTGGCTGGTGCTAGTAGTGAGGCTAAGCTCAATGCTTCTGATTTATTTAATCTGAACTCTTTAATAGTTTACTTGTCTTCTGATTCTGTCCCTAGTTCTTTGGATACCCCATTGAAATGCTTAATTGATTCAGGTTCCACCCATAGTTTTATAGAATGTACTTTCATCTGAAATCAAAGTATACCCACTTGTTCTATTCCTCCCATTCCTCTGAAATTATTCAATGGTAGTACAAACTCAGTCATTACCAAACTAGTAGAAATACCTATCTGCTTTCCCTCAGGACTCACACATTCCATAGAATTTTATGTCATGTCATTAGATACATCCATTTCAGTAGTTCTCGGAGACAACTGGCTCACCCAATACAATCCATTGATTGACTGTGTCCTGGGCAGTATTACATTCTGAACTGCCTCTATGGAGTCTATGGACGTCCTGATGGCCTTGGCTGAGCCAGCTTGCACTGCCTTGCCCTTGCCTGAGTCTGGATCCACCCAAAAGCTGGAAGCTCCACATATAGCCCTAGTTGATGCAGCCGCATTCATGCATGCTTGCAAGATAGAAGGTTCATAAGTTTTTTGGCTAGACCTCTCAGCCATTGATGCTCCTTCGGCTCAGTTGGCTAAGGTCCCCTCCACTCCTTTCATCTTGGTCAACCTAGAAAACATCTTGGAAGGATATCATGACTTTGCAGATGTCTTCAGCAAAGCAAAAGCTGAGACTCTAGGACCACATCAACCTTACAATCTCAAGATTACCCTGGAAGATGGTACAAAAATACCTCATCCACCTCTGTACTCCCTGTCAAAATCAGAACTAGAAGCTCTCTGCACATTTTTAGACAAACATCTGAATATGGGATTTATCTGCTCCTCTACATCTTCATATGGTGCACCAATCCTATTCATCCATAAAAAAAGATGGCTCACTTCGGCTATGTGTCAACTTCTGAGCACTCAATAAAGTAACCAAGAAAGATCGCTACCCACTCCCACTCATTTCAGATCTTTTGGATGCTCCTCACAAGCTTGAATTTATTCTAAAATCGATCTTTAGCATGCATTTCATTTAATCCGAATTGCCAAAGGCGATGAATAAAAAACAGCATTCAAGACTTGTTATGGGTCATACAAATGGTTGGTCATGCCTTTCAGCTTGTCCAATGCACCTGTAGCTTTTCAAAGGTTTATGAACAACATCCTCAGTGACCTATTAGATCATTGCATGGTTGCATATATTGATGATATATTGGTCTATTCTAACCCTATCAAACAGCACTGAGAACACATCTGTGAACTATTACGATGACTCAGACAACACGGCCTATATGCTAAAGCTAGCAAATGCGAATGGCACAAAAATTCGGTCAAATTCCTTGATTACATCCTCCAAACCGATGGACTTACTATGGCTGAAGAAAAAGTCAAAACCATCCGCAAATGGCCTGAGCTGAGAAAAGTCAAAGATGTTCAGTCCTTCCTCAGCTTTGCTAATTTTTGCCATCATTTTATTTTCAAATACTCGGACATCACCATACCCCTCACTCACCTAACTTGTAAGGGTGCACCCTGGGCTTGGACCGAAGACTGTCAAAAGTCTTTCGACTTCCTCAAGGCTGCATTTACCTCAGCACCCATCCTCATGCATTGGGAACCCAACTGAACTATAGTTGTGGAGACCGACACTTCCGATTATGCTCTTGCAGCTATCCTTTCCATCATTAACTCTGAAGGTGAAATTCATCCAGTAGCCTTTCATTCCTGAACTTTTTCAGGTCTGGAGCTCAATTACGATGTGCATGACAAAGAGTTGTTAGCAATCTTTGAGGCTTTCAAACATTGGTGACACTATCTGGAAGGCTCAGCTAAACCAGTAGATGTTGTTACTGATCACAAAAACCTTGAGTATTTTTCTACCACTAAAGTGTTGACCCGTTGGCAGGCTCATTGGTCCAAATACCTATCTCAATTTAACCTCACTATATGGTTCCATCCTGGTAAGCTCAGTACTAAGCCTGATGCTTTAACTAGACATTGGGACATCTACCTAAAAGAGGGAGGTAGTGACTATGGATCTATCAACCCACAAAACCTTTGGCCAATCTTCACATCCTCACAACTCATAGAATCACTTCGCGTGACTCAACTCATCATTCCTGCTCTTCAAGCAAGCATCATTATGGACTCCGAGACACTTCATTCCAACATTCTATCCACACTTCCTACAGATCCCATAGCAATGCAACATCTCGGTCCCAACAGCAAACTGAGCCTGAGATGGATGCAAACAGAAGATGGATTTCTTCAACTGGACAACTGCATATATGTACCTGAAACCAACAATCTCAGATTATGAGTACTTCAATATAAACATGATCACGTACTCTCAGGTCACTTCGGTCAAAATAAAACATTGGCTCTAATTCACTGAGAATATACTTGGCCGGGCCTCCGAACTTCGGTTGTCAATTTCTGCAAGTCTTGCACCACATGTATGCATTCCAAATCACAGCGACACAAACCCTACGGCTTTCTGAAGCAACTACCAATCCTAGAACAACCATGGAATTCTATCTCAATGGATTTCATTCAACAACTCCCTCTGTCCTTGGGATTCACTTCTATTCTGGTAATAGTCTGCAGACTCACTAAACAAAGTATTTTCATTCCTATGGTTGACACAATTACCTCAGCTGAACTAGCAAAACTGTTCATGCTTCATGTCTTTTCAAAGCATGGCATACCAAGTCATGTAACATCTGACCGAGGAAGTGAATTTGTTTCTCACTTCTTCAGGTCACTCAGTATAGCCCTCGACATGCGATTAAACTTCACCTCAGGTTACCATCCCAAAGCTGATGGTCAAACTGAATATGTAAATCAAACCCTGGAACAATATCTACAAGTCTACTGCAACTACCAACAGGACAATTGGTCCGAACTCCTACCACTAGCTGAATTTGCTTACAATAATGTCCCAAACACTACTACTGGCATCTCCCCCTTCTTCACTAATAAGGGACATCAACCAAACCTCACAGTTCACCCCGAATGAGGCCTCACTTCCTCCCAAGCTCACGAGTTTGCTGTTGACTTAGGCCAACTTCATGAAGCCCTAAAAGAGCAAATCAGTCATGCTCAATCTCAGTATCAGACATCAGCTGATGCTTGGCAACTCCCTGCTCCTGAATTCATGATTGGTTCTTCTGCTTTTGTCAAAGTCCAATTCTTCCAAACTACTCAGCTGACCAAGAAGCTTGCCAAAAAATATCTCGGTCTCTTTGAAGTCATTTCTAAAGCTGGTAGTCGTTCCTACATTCTTTGGCTGCCTGACAACATGGAGGCAGTACACCTGGTCTTCTATGTCTCAATGCTTGAACCTGCTACTCCTAACATTATACTGAACTGAGTTCAGGATCCTCCTCCACCTGTCAAAATTGACGGCAAGATCAAGTATGAGATAGCTGAAATTCTTGATTCAAAGGTAGACCGATGCTGAAGACCCTGTAATCTCCTTTACCTGGTCTGCTGGGCTGGTTATGAAGGCACCAATGAAGAGACATCATGGATGCTTGCTACTGAACTCGGTCATGTGCCCGAGATTGTCACCGAATTTCACTCTGCCTACCCTGCTAAGCCAGGACCATGGTCCCCTTGATGTGATTCAGTTTTCTTTTATTTTGGTTTATTCATGGTCTACTTTCTTAGCTATCTATGGTCACTATACAAGTTTTCTAAACTACTCTGAATACCCCATATCTTTCTCAGCCCTTTTTATTTTTCCTTACCAAGTCACACTCACCCGAGCCGAGATCTACCCAAACTTTGGCCCATCTCACTTGTCTTTTTCAGACCTTTCTCTTAGCTCTCTTACTGTTTTTTTTTCTTGCTTCGCTTTCACTTTGGTTTGCTTAAAATTGCAAAAACAAAAAAAAATTATACATTTTCTATTTTACTCCTTTACTCATCCTCTTGCTCCTTTTCCCCTTCCCCATCCTTTTCCATATCCTCCTCTGTAGGACCTGAACCTGAACCTGAACCCAAACTGAAGTGTGCTGCTTGGACGCTCACTAACCGGTCTACCGACCCAGCTAGGAGCTCAAGCACCTCTGCCTGTCGCTCTGCAGCCCCCACCTGCCTCTCATATTGCCTGGTAAAAGCCTCCAGTGCCAAAGCAAGCCAGTCCAAGACCACGCTCACCTGCACTGGCGCATCTACCGAGACTGGCCCCACGCTCAGTCTTACCCCCACCCTCGGCGGCTTCTCCTTCTGCCGCTCTACCTTGCTCGCCGCCTCATTGGAGTCATCAATTTGACTCCTGCCCCTCTTACAGCCCACCGATAGGTCACACTTGACCGCCTACCTCAGGCATGACACAAATATTGGCCCACTTCCTGCAATTGTCGCAGGGGCCCCCCATCAGTTCAGCTCACCCTGCAAACCCCACCTCTTTTGACTTTAAAAAATAAAATCAGTAAAAAACTAAACAAAAAAAATATACAACACTCACTGTTGGCAGTCGCCAACACTTTGGCCTTGGCACTGTCTCAGTACCCTTGCCCGAGGTGCTCAGGCCTGCCACCTCCTTCTCTTTCCCCTTGTCTTGCCTTGGGGGAGCTGTGCCATGGACCTTCTTCATCAAGTCCACATTTTTCTGTGCATTTTCACACACCCGTTCTGCCTCGGCTGCCCTCTTTTCCTTGGCCTTGGCCTCGATGGTCTTCCTTGCCTTGGCCTCAGCAGCAGCCTTCAAGGCCACCTCTTGCTCTTCCTGCTCCTTCTGCTCCAACCTCTTCCTCTCCTCCTTGGCCTCTGCCTGTTTGCGGAGCCATTCCCACTCCACCTCCTCATGCTCGCACTGCTCAGCCTCTTCACATTCTCTTTGGGCTTTTTTGTCCCACTCACACTGGCACTGTTTCTTTCGCATTTCAAATTGGCACTCTTCCTCATCGGTATTGTAGCCCATTTTGGTGGAATGAGGGGGGGGTGAGAGGATGGTTGGCAGGCAACTGGTAGTAGAAGACTACCCTGGGAAATTTTAGCCCCCAAACAATTTGCTTACCTCAGATAGGCATCTGAAACCTTAATGGTTCAAACTCCGCTTAGCAGCTTCATGGGTTCAGCCATTAAAAGGGAGGTACTGTCAAAGTACAATCTACCGAGCCTTGGATCCCTTGGTCTTACCGACTGAAGTCCGACCGACCATATTACAAGCTACAGACTTCCAAAGTCTTACAAGTACCAATTCAGTTTGGCTCAGCTCGGCTTGGTACATCACACTACTATATTCTTTATTACTCGCTCACTTCACTTTAGTACCCTTCAGTACATGTACAGGCATGTATGCCCACCTTTTCATATATTACTATTCTTACCCCCATACTTTACATTCTCGTTTCCATGCCTTGTGCAATGTTGTTGCATATCTTATGGAATCCCATTCCCTATATAAGTAATTACTCCTCATGTATGTATTCTCCATTCAGATTATCAACTAAGTTAGACATACGCTATTAGTACTTAAATTAGTAGTCCAACTGTTTGGTACTGAGCATCTCAGACCCTTACCAAACATCAGTCCAAAATCCAGTGGCATGGGCAGGGAGATTGGCGCAATGCAAAAACATTGAAGCTGATGCCACATCTGAACCTCAGCTCATTGGACCGAGCCAAAGCACCTGAAACAAGAGCATGTGTGCATGCACTTAACACACAGCCAAAATCCCTCAATTCACTCATATAGGGATACTTTCTCACATGATACTTTATCCTCTAACATCCATATTTCACATGTCATTGTTATCCCCTCACCCCTAACAATCTCATGTATTTAAACAGAATAGTTACTCACAATCAGACATGCTTTTATCATCAAGTAGACCACATCTCTAAGAACCTCTTTTAGTCTTAACTTTACTTGCATATTATTTGATTGCAACAGTCTACATCTTGTATTATTACTCGACTACTTAGCCTCTAACACATA
Source organism: Gomphus bonarii (assembly GCA_003316585.1). Taxonomy (NCBI): domain Eukaryota; kingdom Fungi; phylum Basidiomycota; class Agaricomycetes; order Gomphales; family Gomphaceae; genus Gomphus; species Gomphus bonarii. The sequence continues at coordinate 8,052 of QFEC01013935.1, read as the reverse complement.
TCACCTCTGGTTCCTCCAACTCCATCCTCACCCTCCACTTGCCTTTAAAGGGCCCCAACCCACCAGCCCTTGATACCTCATCCACATCTTTAGACACCCCTGAACCCTCCTGGTCTGCACCAGCCTCCATCCATGGAGTGCACCAGACCTTATACTCTACACACTGCTGGAACAAAGTGCCTGGGCCTCTGGAAGGTCAGGAGTAGTAGTTGCCCCTCCTCTAGCAGTTCTGGAGAGTCACATCAATGACTGGCTCCACCACCTTGTAAGCATTCAAGTTGCTCATTATCAGCAACATACACATAGCTTCAAAGGGTCTGAGAGCCACTTCCTTGCCTAACTCCCACACCTTGCATGCTTGGAAGTTTGTGAGCACCTGCTGAGCATTGAACACAGTTAGAGATCGCTGTGCCTGGACATGCTTGTCCACATCTTGTGACATCCACTCATGGAACTCCTGAGCCTTATCTTCCCTATGCCTCCACAGCCCATGTTTTCTCTACAGCCTCCCAAGCTGCATCCTCCTCTCATTTCCGAGCAGCCTCTCAGGCCACCTTTTCCTCCACCTCCCTCCTCTCACACCTTTGTGACTCCTCCTTCTCCCAATGCTCCACCTCTTCTTCTCCCTCTGTTGTCTTTCAAGGCACTCCACCTCCTCTGCAACCCTCTGCTGCTCCACATCCTCTGTGGCCTTCTGCTCCTTCCTGAGCCATATATGCTCCTGGAGCTGACAGAGTTATTCCTCCATCTCTTCACAGTGACTCATGCTTTATTTGTAGTAATCTGGGGTTACAAGCATACTTGAACATACACAGAAATGCTACATCCTTGTATACATCCTCCAGCCCAGCATTAACCTCCTTTCCCATGGAAATTCCTGTCTTAATCACTGTAGGCCTCAAGGATTGGCCTTAATGGGGAGGTACTATTAGATCCCAGATCATCTCTGACAAATCTCCACCTTCAAATCCTTAGTCATTCACCTCCACATCATGTCTGAGCCATACTCACCCCCTCCATTGTACTGTACACCCTCATACCCCCTCCAAGCTCCTTACATGATCTCTGCACACATAACACTCCATCCTGCCATCATCACCACATCATCACTCTGACACATGGACCTCCACATCACACTCCCTATCATCCCCTGCATCATTTTCTAGTATGTTCCATTGTTCCACATGACCCTCTCTCTCATTTATCACCCCTGCATCCTAATGTAGTTCTCTTCCTGCAATTCAGATGACCCATTTCTATATTAATCCCACTTCTGGATGTATTTAAACCTCCATGTACTTGCAGCTAGTTCTCTAGTTTGAATATCAATTTAGTCTCCTCCTTGTTACCTCCATGAACTCACTTCACAACCTCAATCTGAAACCTCACTCTGCAACACCTCCATAAATACAAGGACAAGATGATGTAAGAGGGCATGACACATAAGTTGAAGCCAAGTCCTTTCAACTCCATACCCTGGGTTGACTTCAATAGCTCAACCATCCTAGTATCCTTTGGACAAGACATCCTCAACTCCAGACTTAATAACCATGTGACTTCAGCAACTGAACTTGGCAAGCATGCCAGGGGTTGCCCTTACAAACATAGCCACCCATTCTATTTCTCCTATACCCTTGAAACTTTTTGATTGTAGTACAAACTCCTCAATCACTGAATCAGTAGAATTACCTATTCAATTCCTGTGTGGAAACACATTCCATAGAATTTTATGTTACATCATTAGATTCATCTGTCTCAGTAGTACTCAGACACAACTGGCTCACCCACTACAATCTGTTGATTGATTGGGTATTGGGCAGTATTACATTCCAAATAACCAAAGCAAACATCCCTGATGAACCAAAGGCCTCAGCTCAGTCAACTCCAGTCACCACCCCATTGCCTGAGAATGGATCCATCCCAAAGCTGGATGCCCCACAAATAGCCCTAGTAAACACAGTAGCATTCATGCATGCTTGCAAACTTGAAGGGTCACAAACATTTCAGCTTGACCTCTTGACCCTTGACTGTCCCTTGGCTCACTTGGTCAAGGTTACCCCTGACCTGGTCAACTTGGAGGACATCCCAAAAGAGGACCACAACTTTGCAGATGTGTTCAGCAAGTCCAAAGCTGAGACTCTACCTCCACACCAACCCTATGACCTCAAAATTACCTTAGAGGATGGTGTGAAAATGCCAAAACCTCCTCTGTACTCACTCTTGAATTCAGAACTCAAGACCCTCCAAAATTTCCTTGATGAACACCTGAACATAGGTTTCATTAGGCCCTCTAGCTCTCCACATGGCATGCTACTATTATTCATCCAAAAAAGGATGGCTCACTTTGGCTGTGCATTGACTTTCAGGCCCTAAACAAGGTAACCAAGAAAGAGTATTACCCACTCCCACTCATTTCAGACCTATTGAATGTACCCTGAAAGGCTCACATCTATACAAAAATCAACTCTGGCATGCTTACTATCCTATCAAGATTGCCGAGGGTGAAGAGTGGAAAATGGTGTTCAAGACTTGGAACAGGTCTTATGAATGGTTGGTGATGCTCTTTGGCCTCTTCAATACTCCCATGGCTTTTCAAAGGTTTATGAATGACATCCTTGGTGACTTCCTTGATCATTGCATGGTTGCCTACATAGATGTGGAACTGGTCAGATGAGACTTCAATTGGCCTGGTATCAAATCCTACATCAAGGACTACGGTAAATCATGCACCACCTGTATGCATAGCAAACCACAATGGCACAAGCCCTATGGACTACTCAAACAGCTCCCTGTCCCAGAGAAGCCCTGGAATTCTATATCCATGGATTTCATTGAACAGCTCCCAGCATCTTCAGAATTTACAGCCATTCTAGTCATCATCAATCAATTCTCCAAACAAGGAATATTCATCCCCACCACTAACATGATAATCTTGCCCAAGCTTGCCGAGCTCTTTCTACTTCACATATTCTCAAAGCACAGCATCCCATCCCATGTAACCTCTGACCAAGGTTCAGAATTTGTATCACACTTCTGGCATTCTCTAGGGAAAGCCCTGGACATGAAGTTGTACTACACTTTGGGTTATCAATATATAGCTCCCTATGGTATTGGAGCAGCCAACTACTGGTCCTTTGTGAGATGCCTTTCTAATATATGGGTTGTTGGAATTTATGAGAAAAAAGACAAGTCCTATGATAATATAGTATATCTCTTCTATTCATCAAGTCAAGCACAATCCAAGCAACTACACATACACAAGTACATAAGTCCCAATGTTTATGTCAATTCAATATAATTCAACCAAGATGCATATACATGTGTATACAAGCTATTCCATTCCTATGAGTTAAGAGATATTCCTGCTAGCCATCCTCATGAGATATCATATTTGTTAAGTTCATTCACAATTATTACACACTTGTTTCTATCCAATATGAGCCATACAACCTCTACAATGATTTCTATAATGATTACCATCAATTTGGGCCAACCAAAGCACCCAGAATAGAACCAAATTCCACTATAGAAGCAAAGCAGGAGCAAACCCAATCTGTCAAAGTACGATCTACCAAGCCTCAGCTCCCTTGGCCGCAACTACCGAGGTCCTTCCATTAGTCCTTGACTTACAAGTCTTAGGATCACATTCGGCTCGGTTCGGTTATATTCTACTTCACTCCATCTTTCCATTCTCACTCATTCACTTTGCTTCGATACCCTTCAGTACATGTATGGGCATGTATGCCCGCCTTCATTCTTTCTAGCACTTTCGCTCCACATATCCTCATCCTAGTTTCCATGTCTAATGCAACCCTATTGCATAGCTTAATCATTTCTCTTTTCCTATATAAGTTACCTATTATCTGTATGTATTCTTCATTCAGATAATCGACTTAGTTAGACATACGTCCTCTAGTTCTTAAAAGTCCTTTCGTCCACCGCTCAGTTCTGACACCCTCGGTCTCTAACCGAGCCTCATCTGAAATATAGTGGCTCGATGGATAGATAGGCGCAATGTACGAATGTTGAAGCCAATGCCACATCAGTCTTCGGCTCATTGGACCGAGCTGAACCACCCGAACCAAGGGCATGTTGTGCATGCACTTAACACAATCAGACTCAAGGGGATATTTATTACCCCACAGTGTTCCAGCCATTCTTATACATTATTGTATATTTAATTGGAACACCCATGATAACATAGTCAGCTACCTTTTTAAAAGATAATCCTTATAGCACCTGCAGAATATAATGTAAGGCTGACAGAGGAGAAATATGAAGAAAAAAGTGACAAGATCAAGGGCCAGAGAGATGTAGAGTGAAATAAAGCTTTTATGTTATTTTTGTTAGAATAGAATCTTTTTTTTTTGTTTTTATGGTGATTGTGGAGTGATGGAAAAGACTGTTATTCATTTTTACAGAGTTAGAACTAAATATTACATGAATAGGAGGCAAGGGAAATGGTGAGACATGTGTACATGAGGGGATGATGCATACATGACATCATATGGGAAATACATTTTATACAGAGATTGGGGGAGGGAGAAAACAATGAAAGATGATAAAGTACATACAAATAAACCTAGAGCCAGAAAAGCAAACATTTTTATTAGGTTGGTGGCTGGCCAGGCTCATGCTGGTCCTATGATGTATGCGAGCATGACAGGTGCTTCAGTTCAGCTAAAGGTGAGTGGAATCTCAAATTAAGGGGATTTGAGTTTTTGGACATGATGGGAATTATGAAGATGATTGAGGAGATGAGTGTTCTGTAATTTTTGTGTAATAGAAATCAATTTATGGATGGAAAATGACTTTAATGTTTTGTATAATGTTCACTTTTAGTGCCTTTAAGCACTCAGGGTGCTAAAGCATCAAATACCTGTAAAAGGCTTTTGACTGTAAGCAAAACTACTTTTTGATAATATAAATAAGTAAAGTGTTATTCTATCCAATAACCAGTATCAGATATGATACCATTTCACTTATATCAATATTCTCATTGTAGAGGGGATCCCAGGTTTTTGGCTACAAAATACTTCCACATGGGTGCTTCATCTCAGGGGCAAATGAGTTATAAAGGCAATAGAATTCAATGGTGGCATTATGTCCCAGGCTCTGCAGTAATTGGGTGATGAGATCCACTGAGATATACTGCCAAATCCTTGTTGAAATTGTATTGAGAGCCAATGTCCCTCTTGGTTTTGCTGGGAACATCTTTGTTTGTTGACATCTGCCACACCCATCCACATACATTCTCACATCTCCATGTATCCTTGGCCACCAGTAGTTCCTCAGAATGAGCTCTGTTGTCTTAAACCTTCCTGGATGTCCTGCAGTGGGTGTGTTGTGGTGTAGATGAATGATTTCTTCCCAAAGCTTCTTGTCCTTTGGTATGTATATCCTTCCTTCCCATGTGATGATTCCTTCATCTTCTTTCCAATCCTTCTCTCTGCTTTTTACTCTCCCTCTGACTTTGCCTTCTATGTTCTTCGCTTTTCTGATTCTTTTCATCAGGTCTTCCTCTTCTCCTCTAATCTTTCCCCTCATCACTCAGAAAAACTCTTGCTTCAATACTGTGACTCCTGTGTTGTCTTCTTCCACTCCCTGTTTGTGATCATTGCATCTCAAGAGGAGGTCAGCCTTCTTATTGAGTTGGCCTGATCAGTGCTTCAGGACAAAATCATAGTCTGCCAATTCAAGTGACCATCTGGCCTGTTGGCAGTTCAGCTTCCTTGCCATCATGAAGTATTCCATGTTCTTGTGGTCCATCCAAATCTCAAATGGCTGCCTTGTCCCCTGTAGATAGTGCCTCCACTCTCCTAGAGCCTGCATGATAGCCAGCATCTCCTTATCATGTATATCATAATTCCTTTCCACATCATTGAGTTCTTTGGCCATGTATGCCACTGGTTTCCAGGTTCCTTGTTGCATCTGTGACAGAATTGCACCACTGGCAAAGTCTGAACTGTCTGCTTCCACTTGGAACAAGTCCTCATCTGTTGGAAAGGCTAGGATTGGTGCTGCCATTACTGCTGCCTTGAGTGCTTGGATGCTTTTCAACTGCTCTGGTTCCCATTTCCATGCCTCATTACCTGTCAGTTTATGTAGCAGTTTGGCAATGTTTGCAAAGCCTTGGATGAAGCAACAGTAGAAGTTGACAAAGCCCAAGAACTGTTGCAATTAATTCTTTGTCTTGAGGACTGGCCACCTGCTCACTCTTTCCTGGGTCTATCTCCACTTTCCCCTTGCTCACCACTAGTCCCAAATATTCCACCTTCTCCTTCTCAAACTCACACTTCTCTGGGTTGAGGTACAAATCATGTTCTTGTAGTAGGGCCAGCACATGCTTGACAGTACTTCTGTGTTCTTCTAAGTCTGACAAGTAGATCATGATGACATCTATATAGGTGCTGATGCATCCCTCATTGATCAATTCATGGAAGATCTCATTCATCATTGTCTGGAACATTGCAGGAAAATTGGTCAACCCAAAGAACATGACCAGTAGTTCAAAGAGTCCTTGGTTGGTGATGCAGGCTGCTTTATGCTTGTCCCCTTCCTTAACTTGGACATTGTTATACCCCTATCTGATGTCCAGCTTGGTGAAGATGCATGCTTGGCATAATTTGTGGATCACCTCAGATATTAGTGGTAGTGGGTAGCGGTTCTTGATTGTTATTGCATTTAGCCATTGGTATTCTTGCATTGGTCTCAAGCTCCCATCTTTCTTTTTGATGAAGAAGAATGGTAATGCTATGGGAGATTTGGATGGTTGGATCTTTCCTGACTTTAGGTTTTCTTCTAGGAACTCATCCAGCTGTTTCTGTTCCTCCAGACTGAGTGGGTATACCTTGCTAGAGAATGGTTCAGCCCCTGGCTTTAGCTCAATGACATGATCCCATCATCATCATCAGGGGAAGTTATTATCAAACCCTTCCTTTGTGAAAACTTCCCTAAACTCCTCCAAGTAGTGTGCTGGCACCATTTCTTCTACCATCTTCTTCTTTCTCTCCCTTTGTGCCTCCTCTGCTAGTTTCTGAGAGTGTGTGCTTGCCACATGTTCTTCCTCCTCTTCTGCATATATTTGGGTCACAAATATATGGTCTCCCTCTTCTAATTCTCCCTCTTCTTCTTCTGCATCTTCTTCCTATACACCCATCCTTGACATTCCACATTCCAACAGACACTGGTCAAATGTCATTTCTCCTGTCTTCCAGTACACATTTGGGTTGTGTTTCTGAGGCCAGTTGAAGCCCACAATGATATCGGTCTTCCCAGTATTAGTGACCGCAAATGGGAAGACTTCAGAATGATCCTTTATCTTGATTCTGAGAGTCACTGTGTGAGTGATCAGTCCCCCTTCATTGTGGGTTCCATCCACATTGTAGATAGGTAGGGGTCTTGGGAGTTGTTCCATTGGAAAACATTTTGCTTTTGCAAGGCCTTGATAAATATAACACCCTGTTGCCCCACAGTCCAGAAGTGCTTCAATTGTGAACCCTCTTTTGTCTGTCAGTGTTTCAATAGTGGTGGGTATCATCACCAATGATTGATTGATTTGTCTAAAACACTGCTTCCTTCCTCTCAACTCCTTGACTGCTTCCATGCCTTCCTCCCTCCTCATTCTTTGTATGGCCACCTCTGGCATCACTTCTGCTCTCCTTCCTCTATCCATCTATTGTCTCAGTACTTCCTGTCCCAACTTGTCATTTTGGTATATCTTCCACAGCATTCACTCTGTGTTCCCTCTTTAGGCCTTTCTTCCTCTTTCATTATCACCAACCTCTCTTTTCTCTTCTTCTCTCTCTCCTTTTTAACTTTCAAGGATTGCTCTGAGACAGTTTTGTAGGGTGCATATATGCACTATACCACCTCTGACAGATTCAAACTTAATATATTTGTATTTTTACAGTCAAAACTCCCAAGAATGATTCATTATATGCTCTAATATTTTTCTGAATTTTTTGGTATTTTTCCCATTATTTGTGGCTGAGTTCTCACTTTATTTTGCTGTACACTACCAGGTGTGGCACCCAAATTTACCTCCACCTC
>QFEC01013928.1:0-17550 GCA_003316585.1 Gomphus bonarii | reverse complement strand
AGTTACATCCTCTGAACCGATGGACTCACTATGGCTGAAGAAAAAGTCAAAACCATCCACGAATGGCCTGAGCTGAGAAAAGTTAAAGACATTCAGTCCTTCCTCGGTTTCGCTAATTTTTACTGTTGTTTTATTTTCAATTACACGGACATCACCATACCCCTCACTCGCCTAACTCATAAGGGTGCACCCTGGGCATGGACCAAAGACTGTCAAAAGTCTTTCAACTTCCTCAAGGCTGCCTTTACCTTGGCACCCATCCTCATGCATTGGGAACCCGACCAAACTATAATCATGGAAACTGACGCTTCGGATTATGCTCTTGCAGCTATCTTTTCCATCATTAACTCTGAAGGTGAAATTCATCCAGTAGCCTTTCACTCCCCAACTTCTTCAGGTCCAGAGCTCAATTACAATGTGCACAACAAAGAGTTGTTAGCAATCTTCGAGGCTTTCAAACATTGGCGACACTATCTGGAAGGCTCTGCTGAACCAGTAGACGTCATTACCAACCACAAAAACCTTGAGTATTTTTCTACCACTAAAGTGTTGACCCATTGGCAGGCTCATTGGTCCAAATACCTATCTCAATTCAACCTCGCTATACAGTTCTGTCCTGGTAAGCTCAGCACTAAACCTGATGCTTTAACTAGACATTGGGATGTCTACCTAAAAGAGGGAGGTAGCGACTACGGAACTATCAACCCACAAAACCTTTGGCCAATCTTCACATCTTCACAACTAGTAGAATCACTTTGTGCTACTCAACTCATCATTCTGGCTCTTTGAGCAAGCATCATCATGGACTCTGAGACACTCCATTCCAACATCCTATCCACACTCCCTATAGATCCCATAGCATCGCAACATCTCGGTCCAGACCCCAAACCAAGCCCAAGGTGGATGCAAACAGAAGATGGATTTCTTTGACTGGACAACCGTATATATGTACCCAAAACTAACAACCTCAAATTATGAGTACTTCAATATAAACATGATCACGTACTCTCAGGTCATTTCAGTCAAAACAAGACGTTGGCTCTTATTCGCCGAGAATATACTTGGCCGGGCCTCTGAACTTTGGTTGTTGATTTCTGCAAGTCATGCACCACATGTATGCGTTCCAAATCATACTGACACAAACCCTACAGCTTTCTGAAGCAACTACTGATCCCAGAATGACCATGGAATTCCATTTCAATGGATTTCATCAAACAACTCCCTCCATCCTCGGGATTCACTTCTATTCTGGTAATAGTCTGCAGACTCACCAAACAAAGTATTTTTATTCCTACGGTTGACACAATTACCTTGGCTGAACTAGCAAAACTGTTTGTGCTTCATGTCTTTTTGAAGCATGGTGTACCAAGTCATGTAACATCCGACCGAGGAAGCAAATTTGTTTCTCACTTCTTCAGGTCACTCGGTAAAGCCCTCAATATGCACTTACACTTAACCTTGGGTTACCATCCTGAAGCCGACGGTCAAACCAAATGTGTAAACCAAACCCTGGAACAATATCTACGAGTCTACTGCAAATATCAACAGGACAACAGGTCTGAACTGTTACCACTAGCTGAGTTTGCTTACAATAATGCCCCGAATGCAACTACTGGCATCTCTCCCTTCTTCGCTAACAAGGGACATCACCCGAACCTCACAGTTCACCCCAAACAAGACCTCACATCCTCCCGAGCTCACGAGTTTACTGTTGACTTAGGCCAACTTCATGAAGCCCTGAAAGAGCAAATCAGTCACGCTCAATCTCGGTATCAGACATCAGCCGATTCTCGGCAACTCCCCACTCCTGAATTCGCGATTGGATCTTTTGCTTTTGTCAAAGCTCAATTCTTCTGAACTACTTGGGTGACAAAGAAGCTTGCCAAAAAATATCTTGGTCCCTTCAAAGTCATAGCCAAAGCTGGTAGTCATTCCTATATTCTTTGGCTGCCTGACAACATGCGGGCAGTACACCCGGTCTTCCATGTCTCAATGCTCAAACCTGCTACTCCTAACATCATACCAAACCGAGTTCAGGATCCTCCTCTGCCTGTTGAAATTGAAGGTGAAATCGAGTACAAGATAGCTGAAATTCTTGATTCAAAGGTAGACCAATGCCGAAGACCCTGTAACCTCCTTTACCTGGTCTACTGGGCTGGTTATGAAGGCACTGATGAAGAGACATCTTGGATGCTCACTACCAAACTCGGTCATGCACCCGAGATCATTGCCGAATTTCACTCTGCCTACCCTGCTAAGCCAGGCCCATCGTCCCCTTGATATGATTCAGTCTTTTCTCTTTTATCTGTTTTACTCATGGTCTATTTTCTTAGCTACCTATGGTCATTCTAAGTACAAGCTTCCTAAACTACTCTGTATACCCCACATCTCTCTCAATCTTTTTCATTCTTCTTACCAAGTCACACTCACCCGAGCCGAGACCTACCTGAACCTCAGCCCGTCTCACTTGTCTTTTTTCAGACTTTCTCTTAGTTCTCTTACTGTTTCTTTTTTGCTTCGCTTTCAGTTTGGTTTGCTTAAAAATTGCACAAAAAAAATTTTTTTATACATTTTCTATTCTACTCCTTTTACTCATCCTCTTGCTCCTTTTCCCCTTATCCATCCTTCTCCACATCCTCCTCTATCGGACCCAAACCCAAACCCAAACCCAAGCTGAAATGTACCACTTGGACGCTTGCTAACCGGTCTACTGACCCAGCTAAGAGCTCAAGCGCACCAGCTTGTCACTCCGCAGCATCCACCTGCCTTTCATACTGCCTGTTGAAGGCCTCCAGTGCCAAAGTGAGCTGGTCCAAGACCATGCTCGCCCACAGTGGCAAATCCACCAAAACCGGCCCTGCGCTTTTTCTCATGTCCACCCTTGGTCGCTCCACCTCACTCACTGCCTCATTGGAGTCGTTGATACAACTCCAACCCCTCTTGCGGCCCACCAATAGGTCACACTTCACCTTGTGCGATTTGCACTGTGTGCAAGCTGCACTGGCCTTGGGCATGATGCAAACATCGGCCCGCTTCCTGCAATTATCGCAGGGGGCCCCCGTCGGTTCACCTCACTCTGCGAGTCCCGCCTCTTTTGACTTGAAAAATAAAAAATCAATAAAAAAATAAAAACAAAAAAAAATAAAAATAAAGAAAAAAAAAATAACTCACTTTTGGCAGTTGCCCATGCTTCGGCCTCAGCACCATCTCAGTACCCTCACCCGAGGTGCTCGGGCCCACCACCTCCTTTGCTTTCCCCTTGTCATGCCTCAAGGGAGCCACACCATGGACCTTCTTCATCAGATCCATGTTCTTCTGTGCATTTTCACACATGTGCTCCACCTTGGCCTCAGCGGTCTTCTTTGCCTCAGTGATTTTCTCAGCCTCAGCAGCAGCCTTCAACACCGCCTCCTGCTCTCCATCCTCCTTTTGTCTCTTCTCCTCCTCCTCTGCCTGCTTTTGGAGCCGCTCCAGCTCCTCTGCCGCCTCTCGCTTATGCCACCCCTCATTCTTGCGCTGCTCGTGCTTCGCAGCCTCCTTCACTTCTCACTCCACCTTCTCTTTCTCTTCATGATGCCATTGGCACTCAATGTGGCATGCCTCAAGGTACTGCTGTTCCTCATCTGTCTCATACCCCATCAGGAGGAATAATGGGATGCGGGGTGGAATGATGGCAGGGATGATGGTGGTTGGTGGAAGAAGATGCATCAAGAAATTTTAGGCCCCAAACAATTTGCTTACCTCAGATAGGCATCCAAAACCTTAAAGGTTCAAACTCTGCTTACCAGCTTCATGGGTTCAGCTGTTAAGAGGGAGGTACTGTCAAAGTACAATCTACCGAGCCTTGGTTCCTTTGGTCTTACCAACCAAAGTCCGACCGACCGTATTACAAGCTACAGCAAGTACTAATTTGGTTCAGCTTGTCTTGGCTTGGTACATCACACATTACTATATCCTTTATACTCGCTCACTTCACTTCAGTATCCTTCGGTACATGTACGGGCATGTATGCCTGCCTTTTCATATATTACTATTCTTACCCCCATACTTTACATTCTTGTTTCCATGCCTTGTGCAACGTTGTTGCATATCTTATGGCACCCCATTCTCTATATAAGTAACTAGCCTTCATGTATGTATTCTCCATTCAGATTATTGACTTAGTTAGACATACATCCTCTAGTTCTTAAGTCCCTTCATCCATTGCTTGGTTCTGACAACCTCGACACTAACCAAGCCCCGTCTGAAATATAGTGGCTCAGCGGATAGATAGGTGCACCACACGAACGTTGAAGCCAACGCCACATCAGTCTTTGGCTCATTGGACTGAGCCGAACCACCTGAACCAAGGGCGTGTTGTGCATGCACTTAACAGTGACTTGGTACACCATATTTTGTGAAGACATAAAGCACAAACAATTTCACCAGTTTGGCCGAGGTAATCGTGTCAACTGTAGCAATGAAAATATTTTGTTTAGTGAGTCTGCAGACTATTACCAGAATAGAAGTGAATCCCAAGGACAGAGGGAGTTGTTCAATGAAATCCATTGAAATAGAATTCCAAGGTCTCTCAGGGATTGGTAGTTGCTTCAGAAAGCCGTAAGGTTTGTGTCACTGTGATTTGGAATGCATACATGTGGTGCAAGACTTGCAGAAGTCGATGACCAAAGTTTGAAGGTATGGCCAAGTGTATTCTCAGCAAATGAGAGCCAACATCTTGTTCTGACCGAAGTGACCCAAGAGTATGTGATCATGTTTATACTGAAGTACTCATATTCTGAGATTGTTAGTTTTAGGTATGTAGATTCAGTTGTTCAGCCAAAGAAATCCATCTTCTGTTTGCATCCACCTTGGGTTTGGTTTTGGGTCTGGACCAAGATGTTGCGATGCTATGGGATCTGTGGGAAGTGTGGATAGGATGTCAGAATGAAGTGTCTCAGAGTCCATGATGATGCTTGCTCTAAGAGCAGGAATGATGAGTTGAGTCACACAAAGTGATTCTACAATTTGTGAGGATGTGAATATTGGCCAAAGGTTTTGCAGGTTGATAGTTCTGTAGTCGCTACCTCCCTCTTTTAGGTAGACATCCCATTGTCTAGTCAAAGTGTTGGGCTTCGTGCTGAGTTTCCCAGGACAGAACCAAATCATGAGGTTGAATTGAGATAGGTATTTGGACCAATGAGCCTGCCAATGGGTCAACACTTTAGTGGTAGAAAAATATTCAAGGTTTTTGTGGTTGGTAACAACATCTACTGGTTTGGCTAAGCCTTCCAGATAGTGTCACCAACATTTGAAAGCCTTGAAAATTGCTAACAACTCTTTATCATGCACATCATAATTGAGCTCTGGACCTGAAAAAGTTTGAGAGTGAAAGGCTACTGGATGAATTTCACCTTCAGAGTTTATGGTGGAAAGGATAACTGTGAGAGCATAGTTGGAAGCATTGGTCTCCACAACCAAAAGTCAGTTGGGTTCCCAATGTGTGAGGATGGGTGCTGAGGTAAAGGCTGCCTTGAGGAAGTCAAATGACTTTTGACAGTCTTCGGTCCATGCTCAGGGTGTGCCCTTATGAGTTAGGTGAGCAAGGGGAAGAGTGATGTCCGAGTAATTGAAAATAAAACAACAATAAAAGTTAGCGAAGCCGAGGAAGGACTGGACATATTTGACTTTTCTCAGTTCAGGCCAGTCACAGATGGTTTTGACTTTATCTTTGGCCATAGTGAGTCCATCAGTTCAGAGAATGTAACCGAGGAATTCAACCAAATCCTTGTGCCATTCACATTTACTAGCTTTGACATATAGACTGTGTTTTCTGAGTCGTCATAGAAGTTCTCAGATGTGTTCTCAGTGCTGTTAAATAGTGTCAGAATAGACTAATATATCATCAATATATGCGACTGTGCAATGATCTAATAGGTCACTGAGGATGTCATTCATAAACCTTTGAAAAGCCGCAGGGGCATTGGACAAGCTGAAAGGCATAACCAACCATTCATATGACCCATAGTGAGTCTTGAATGCCATTTTCCACTCATTGCCTTCAGCAATTCAGATTAGATGGAATGCATGCCAAAGATTGATTTTTAAATAGATTTGAGCTTTGTGAGGAGCATCCAAAAGATCCAAGATGATCCAAGATGAGTGGGAGTGGATAGCAGTCTTTCTTGGTAACTTTATTGAGTGCCCAGAAGTTGACACATAGCCAAAGCAAGCCACCCTTTTTATGGACAAACAGGATCGGTGTGCCATATGAAGATGTAGAGGACTGGATAAATCACATATTCAGATGTTTGTCTAAAAACATGCGGAGAGCTTCAAGTTCTGAAGTTGATAGGGAGTACAGAGGTGGATGAGGCATCTTGGTGCCATCTTCCAGGGTGATCTTGAGATCGTAAGGTCAGTGTGGTCTTGAAGTCTCAGCTTTTGCTTTGCTGAAGACATCTGCAAAGTCATGATACTCTTCTGGGACATTTTCTAGGTCAACCAGAATGGATGGAGTGGAGGAGACCTTAGCTGACTGAGCTGAAGTAGTGTTGATGGCTGAGAGGTCAAGCCAAAAAACTTGCAAACCTTCTAGCTTGCAAGCACATGCAAATGTGGCTGCATTAACTAGGGCTATATGTGGAGCTTCCACCTTTCAGATGGATCCAGACTCAGGCAACAGTGAGGCAGCAGGAGCTGACTTAGCCAAGGCCTTCAGGACATCCATAGACTCCATAGAGGCAGTTCAGAATGTAATACTGCCCAATATCCAGTCAATCAACAGATTGTATTGGATAATCCAGTTGTGTCTGAGAACTACCAAAATGGAAGTATCTAATGACATGACATAAAATTCTACAGAATGTGTGTGTCCTGAGGGAAAGCAAATAGGTATTTCTACTAGTTCAGTAATGACTGAGTTCAACTACCATCAAATAATTTCAGAGGGATAGGAGGGATTGAACAAGTGGGTATACTATGATTTTGGATGAAAGTCGATTCTATAAAACTATGAGTGGAACCTGAATCAATCAAGCATTTAAACAGGATATCAGAAGAACTAGGAATAGAAATGGAAGACAAGTAAACTATTAAAGAGTTCAGATTAAATAAAGTGGAAGCATTGAGCTTAACCTCACTACTAGCACCAACCAAGTCAATGCAACTCTTGGGGTGCTCAGAGGCCAAAGATTTATGAACTATTTTTTTGGTTCAGTAGCCTTAGCTGAGCTTTTGGCTTTGGTATCCAAGGCAGTAGCTGCTTTGGGGGTCAAAGGAGTCATCATTGCTTGTGCCTTTGTAGACTTTGGGCAATCTGCGACTTTGTGACTGTCAGTGCCACACAGGAGACAAATATTATTATCAATGCATCATTGGCATTCTTCAGGAAGGAGCTTGCCATCTTTACTGAGCTTGTTAGCATACTCAGGTGGGTTTGGCTGGGACATAGAATTGTCCTTGCCCTTGCCCTTAGGTTTTTTTGGGCTGTCAGACTTGTCCATGTTAGTTGACTTGGCTTGTCTGACTTTCCTTCTTTTTTCAGCTTGGCAGGACACCCTCGGGTCTGCTCTGCCTTTCTCTCCCAGTATCTCACATCAATCTGCTGGATGACATTTCAGAGCTGGTCGAGGTTCTGAGGCTTGTCTAAATGGACCAAACCATCCTTGATTCACTTTGGTAGGGCTGTATAGGCCTTCCAAAGCAGGGCATTGTCATTGTAGTTGACAAACACAATGAGTCTGTAGAATTCCATGAAGAACTGAGTGGCCTTGTGGTTTTCATGCATAGTTAGTTTTTCAAGAGCAATCTTGGCCTTGGCTTGTTCATCCCATGAACCAAAGTTGATGTGTAACTCATTGAGAAAGCCATCCAAATTGGTGGCCCATCTCAGCTCAGTTTGGGGGTCACCAATGAGATATGGCTCGAAACATTCCAGTGCAGTCCCTTTGAGGTAGGATATCATGTAATTGACCTTCTGCCTATCGTCAGTAAAGGAGTTGGGTCACATCTGGAAATTCATGTTGCACATAAAAATGAAGCTTTTGAGCTTCTTTGGGTTGGCCTCATTGAAAGGGTCTGGTTCCTGAATTTGGGTGGTCTGACCATCTTGGCATTGCTGCCAGGTGGTCCTACCAAGCTCCAAGATTGCATCGAGGTCCTGATTGTTTGTGGGTTGGGGGGCAGCTCTGGGAGGAGAAGCAGCCCTAGAGCAGGAGTGAATTGCGGAATGGGAGGATTGTCTGGTTCAGGGACCTTGGTTGGTCTTGCCAAATCGTATTTGCTCCTGTCCAGATTGTTATCATATTTGTTATCGCCTTGCTCATATAGTTATTCATCGATAACCTCTTTGATTTGAGCAGATTGTGAGGGGGAACTGAGAGAGTGAAGCGAGCAGAGCAAAGTGTTATGACCAAAGTGGAGAGGCAGGGTAGAGGACATTCCACATGCTCTTCATTGTAAAACCATAGGGGTGAGCCAACTGTGTTAAGCTCATGCAATAGCTCTAGTATGAGGAGGCATATTGTTTGAGTAGTGATAATAACAGGAAGATGATTAGTTCAGATTATACTGTTAAGTGTGTGCACACATGCCCTTGGTTCAGGTGTTTCAGCTCAGTCCAATGAGCCAAGGTTGGACGTGGTGTCAGCTTCAATGTACTTGCATTGCACCTATCCCCCTGCCCGTGCCACTAGATTTCAGACAGATGCTCAGTAGGCTTCCGAGATGCTCAGTACCAAACAATTGGACTACTAACTTAAGGACTGATAGCATATGTCTAACTTAGTCCATAATCTGAACAAAGAATACATACATGAGGACTAATTACTTATATAGAGAATGAGTTGCCATAAGATATGCAACAACATTGCACAAGGCATGGAAACAAGAATATAAGATATGGGGGTAAGAATAGTAAAATATGAAAAGCAGGCATACATGCCCATACATGTACCGAAGTGAATAAAAGAGAATATAATGGAAGTGTGATGTACTGAACTGAACCGAATGTACTTGTAAGACTTGTGGGTCTGTAAGTTGTAATATGGTATGCAGGGACTTTGGTTGGTAGGACCAAATGAACTGAGGCTCGGTAGATTGTACTTTGACAATAAGTTATATATTAACTTTGGCTCATACAACCAAGTTGCCAATGCCAAGGTTGAACTCAAACAACTAGTCATGAAAGATAACTGCAGGACTATGTAAACTTTTTTTAAGTTTTACCAACTCTCATCCCTTCTCAACTACAATGATATTCCCTCTGAAGGAAAGCATACCTAACTCTCCCAAAAAAAAATCAAAAATGAGATTGTACACTTTGACAAACCTCAAACCCTCAACAGGCTCAGAGATCTCATTCATAAAATAGACCAGTGTTACTGGGAATAAAGGTCCAAGTAGTGTAGAGACTTTGCATTAACTTCAAAACCTAAAGCCAGAAGCCAAAAGACAACCAAGAGCTCTGACTGATATCTGAACCTGCTGAACCCAAATCAGTCCAACAACTCTCTAATTAGTCAAAGGACAAGGGTGAAGGCAATGTGTAATAACTAAACCATTCAGAGACTGTGGCCTGAAGCCCTTCTCATACCACCCTGCCATTTGCCACATATCCTCACCATTTAGTGCCTGTACCCAGGCTATCTGCTGGAGATACCATGCCCTATTCTCTACTCTAACCTGCAGCAGCAGGTTCTGAGTCTCTATAGCCATAGTCAATCAGTCCATGACCAAGCTTACCTGCCTGGGTACATGAACCAAAACCACACTTGCACTCACTCTATCCCCTGTCATCCTCACTCTCATCACTTTTGGCTACTTGGTAGTGGCCCTATCCTTCTCCAAGTTGACATACTTGGCCCCTCACTTATTGCTCAGTGCAAGATTGCATTTGACCTTGCACAGCCTGCACACAGCAATCCTCCCTGTGCTGCATACATGCTCAGCATAGGGGATCTTTGGTCAACACCCAAGTAGCAGGTGTCACCAGTTCCTCAGCCTTAGCCTAAACAACAAAAAACTCAGTAAAACATAAATAAAATAAAATAAAAAATAAAATAAAATAAACACACTCACCTGAGACACCTTGGCTGCTTTCTTAACCCTGTCTTTCTTGGCTGCCTTTTGTGCAGCCTCTTCTTTGGCTGCTGTCTCAGCCCTCTTCCAGGCCACTTTTTCCTCAGCCTCCTTCCTCACCTGCACCTACTCTTCCCTCTCCCTCTGCTCATGCTCCTCCCTCTCCTCTTGTTGTGCTGATAACACATGGCCTGCTCCCTCTTGCATTCCTCAATTTCCCAGAGCTGTATAGCATCTTCTTCAGAGTTGCTGGCTATTTATAGGAGTGGGTGGTGACAGATTGGGTTGGATGTGATGGGAGACATTGTGCTGTAATGGTGGTTGTGATAGAAGCACTTAGAAGGTTAAAACCTTCCCCAAAAAAGGTTTTTTATCATTTATTGGCACCAAAACCTTAAATCTAAAACAGTTTTAAGGGCTCAGCCATAAGAGGGAGGTACTGTCAGAATACAATCTGACTGAGCCTCGGTTCACTTTGTCAATCTGACCAAAGTTCACATGTGTTGGATTATCACAAATTTCCTCATACACAGTCACTCCTCACTTCAGTAACCTCAGTTCACATACAGACACATATCCCCTGGTTCCATTTCTCCCTACATACATTCCTTATTCTGCATTCCTTATTCCAGTCATCCATCCCCATTCTCATTTAGTATTTAAGCTCATCTCTTTTCATGTATGCACTTCAGTCAGAAATTAAACTAAGCCATATATCCTATTCTGTAGGCATCCACTTGCTTGGTCCTGAATACTTCAGCCAAACTGACCAAGACCCACCTGAAATATAGTGACATACCTAGAGTATAGTAGAGTGGGTGCAACCCAATAGGTTGAAGCCAAGTTACATCTGATCTCAGTTCATTGGCCTGAACTGAACCTCAATAATATTTGCATCTTGGTTAAGCCAGCTCATAGCATCTAACACTGTAACGCTCTCCATCACCTTCCAGCCAGGATATTTCCCAGATGAACAAACAAAAATGTTATATGCCCTCTCATTCATGTCAGGAGACTCTACAGCAATCTGGGCACAAAATAAGACCCAAGCCATCATTGATGGAACCTCCTCAATAAGTACCTTTGATGAATTTGCTAAGCAGGTCAAAGGAGCCTTCAGGGACCCTGATCATGCCAGAACAACCTGTACCAAACTGCATGACCTCAAGCTGATGTCTAGCATGTCAGGAGATGATTATACTGTACAATTTGAGATACTTGCAGGGAGAACACATTTCAATGATGAGACACTAGAGGATGCCTATGCATGAGGAATTCCAGTAATGATTTTAGACAAGATCCATGTACAACTATTCCTCCCATCCAACCTCAAGGCATGGAAGGAAGCTGCATGCCAGATTGACTGCAACCATTGCCATCCTGTGGAGGTTAAGAAGGCACAAGCACCTCATAACTCCCACTGTACCATCCTAACCCATGCTACAACTGCTCCTGTAGTACCTGCATCCAGTGCTGCTACATCCATGGACATAGATTCCAATCAATGATGCATCAAGACTCAGACATACTATAACTGTGGCAAGCAAGGTCATATTTCTCCAGCATGCCCAGAACCCTGCAAGGAATGTGTCTGCACAAACCTTACAGGACCCACACTTACAGACATGATCTCAGAATCAATAGCAGCTGCTCTAGATGCTTTGGAGGCAGCACAGAAGGCACAGGTCTAAACTTCTAAAGAAGGAGGGAAACAGGGTTTTTAGGCAAGTCAGCAGTGAAAGACATGCCCCACTTGACAAATTTTGGTTTCCAGTTCTTGAAACATGTACACTAGGGAATACAAGAGATCTGCTACACTCCTTGCCAACCCTAGACCAAACTAAAACCCACCTAGTCATGCCTGAAATTAAACCCACCATCCCAAACCCTGAAGAACACCCCCCTCCCCTTCTCTACATACCCTTGGCTGACACTTGCTGATGCACAAAGGTTCTTCAGAAGGTCCAATATGTTGACACTGGATGCCCTATAGCAATTAATGCATTCCTTGACAGTGGTGCCACCGGAATGTTCATTGATATCAAGTTTTTCTGGGCCAAAAGGTTCAAAGCCCACTGCCTTGCTTGTGCTATACCTGTCTATAATATTGATGGCACTCCTAATGAAGCAGGTTCAATCAAGGAAGAGGTTGACTTCATCTGTGAATATGGACATCACATAGAACATGCCACATTTTCAGTGACAAGCCTGGGACACCTAGCAATCATTCTAGGATATACCTGGCTCACTAAGCATAACCCAGAGGTTAATTGGCACTCAGGCCAGGTGAAGATGACTCACCGCCCTGAATCATGTGGTATTGAACTGATCAAAAATAAACCTCAGGTTGAGACAGTTCTGGACACAAAGAAGACCATGTGAATCCTCCTGGCTAACACGCATGTGTCACAGTTGAAGAGCCATTGTATTTACCTGAAAATGGAGACAAACTCTTTATAGTCTTTGTTGAGGATGACAATGAAAAAATTGGTGCAAGCTCAACCATCTCACAATAGCTTTCCCAAAATGCATCTGAGCTTACACCTACTAAATCCTTCAAAGATCTTGTTCTAAAACCTTATCAGGAATTCAAGGATGTCTTCTCAGAAGAGTCCTTTGACAAACTCCCTCCATGCAAACCTTGGGACCACACAATTGAGCTGATTCCAGGTGCCAAGTCCTTTAGCACCAAGGTCTATTCAATGGCTCCCAATGAGCAAAGAGAGCTAGATGCATTCCTCAAAGAAAATTCAAAGAGTCATCACATCTGTCCCTCTAAATCATCCATAGCATCCCCAGTCTTTGTAAAGAAAAAGGACAGTGACCTCTGCTTTGCGCAAGACTGCCAGAAGCTGAATGATATGGCAATCAAGAATGCTTACCCCCTACCCCTTGTGCCAGATATAATAAACAAGGTTGCCACTACCAGGGCCAAACACTTTACAAAGCTAGATATCTGCTGGGGATACAACAATGTGTGCCTAAAGGAAGGAGATAAGTGGAAGGTAGCATTCTGAACAAACTAAGGTCTATATGAACCTCTGGTCATGTTCTTTGGTCTCACAACCAGTCCAGCCACTTTTTCAAATGATGATGAATGAATTCTTCAAGGAGCTCATCAATGAAGAGGTTGTAGTGGTGTTCATAGACACATACTCTTCTTCACAGAATCACTTGAAGTCCATTGAAAGACTGTATGATGAGTCCTTGAAATTCTTTGCTCTAACAACTTATACTTGAAACTGGAGAAATGTGTATTTGAACAACTAGAAATGGAATACCTTGGACTTATCCTCTCAGCAGGGAAGGTGACAATGGACCCAGTGAAGGTAGCAGGAGTACATGACTGGCCAACCCCACACAATGTCACTGAAGTGAGATCTTTCCTTGGATTTGTCAACTTCTATTGCCAATTTGTGAATCACTTCTCTCACATTTCCAAACCCCTGAACAACCTCACCAAAGTTAATACACAGTGGTCTTGGATACCATATGGACCAGAACAAGCTGCCTTTGATATACTTAAATGCCACATCACCCTAACCTTGTACTCCCAGACCAGTCCAAGCACTTTTGCCTAGAAACAGATGCCTCAGCATATGCAACAGATGCTCTGCTGTCTCAACTCTGTGACAATGGAAAGTGGAGACCTATTGGTTTTGTCTCAAGGAGTCTTTCAGACACGAAGTGCAACTACACTATCCATGACAAGGAATTACTCTCTGTCATCTGTGGTATAGAAGAGTGGTGTCATATTCTAGAAGGAACCAGGTACAAAATTGAGATCCTCAATGACCATCAAAACCTCACATACTTTTCCTCTGCACAGAATCTAAACCATTACCAAGCTCACTGGTCAGGTCACTCTACCTCTCTTGTTTTGATTTTGAATATATCTATGGTCCTGGCCACCATTCAACTAAACCCGATGCACTCTCAAGACAGGTAGATCATAACCAGGGGGAGGAAGATAATAAAAATCAAATTCTACTCCAACCCAACATATTCCATGTTAATGCCACAGGTGCACAACTGATCAATGGTAAGGCTTACAAATTTCTTGACAGAGTCAGGGACTGTACAGACCTAGATGAGAAGGTTGTAAAGGCTCTCAAAGAACTTGGGTCCTCTGGAAACCTCTGAGGAGAAGAATGGACAGATGAGAATGGTCTTGTCCTTTACCATGGCAAGGTGTGCATACCTCTTGACTCAAAATTATGGTATGACATTGTAGTGGCACTCCATAATGCAAGCATCACTGGACATCCTGGTCATTGGAAGACAACTGAACTTGTGTCTTGTGTCTTGGAGCTATTGTTGGCCAGGCATGGGACAGTACATTTCCAAGTATGTAAAGACCTGTGACCCCTCCAATAGGACCGAAACCTTTATTGCCTCCCCCATTGGCAAACTTCTCCCCAATCATATTCCAGACCATAGATGGCAGGTTATTATTGTTGATCTAATCACAGAATTACCCACCAGTCATGGCTAAAATGCTCTTCTCATCACTGTAGATCACCTCTCAAAGGATGCACACATCATTCCCACTATATCTGATGTAAACTTAGTAGGAATTGCCTGACTTCTCCATGACCATGTTTGGAAGCTCCATGAACTACCAGAGGAAGTTATCAGTGATTATAGCATCCAATTTGTCTCCCAGTTCATCCCAGAGCTAAATAAGTTCCTGAGTATCAAGGTGTTAGGTCCTGAGTCATAGATGTAGTGTCTCAGGGGTTACTCAAACAGTCTGAGCTGTCAAAGTTGAACCTAGGGTATGGAGTCAAAAGGAATTGGCTTCAACTTATGTGTTGTGCCCTCTCATGTCATCTTGTCCTTGAATTTTGGAGGAGGTCACAGAGGTGTTCCAGAGAGAGATTATAGAGAGTTCATGGAGGTATCAAGAGGGAGACTAAATTGATAGGGATCTAACACAAGGTTGCTGCTTCACAGCCTATCACCCACGGTCTGATGGCCAAACAGAACAGGTCAATTAGGAAATTGAGCAATACCTCTGACTTTTTGTAAATCAACATCAAGATGACTGGTTAGAATGGATCTCTCTTGCTGAATTTGCATACAACAATCAAATCCACTCTGCATTATAGACTACTCCCTTCATGCTTGACAGTGGTCAGCATCCAAGACTTGGACTAGAATTAACTTAAGAAATCCAATTAGAAGCATTGTGTTAGGATCTCACTTTGCAAGATCCCCGTTTGCTTAGTCAATTATCATTAAGTGTTCTCTTTCTTATTTCAGAAAACCCGCTCAGTCTCCATTGATTTCTCATCCTAGTTCTAGACCTTGCTGCAGTTTATTCACTTCACAATTCTGCTCATGATACATTTTCCTATTGAAGTAATTTCCATTGCCTCATGCAACAATCTTTGTAACAACTTCACCCAAACCTTATTCTTACTCATCCATGTTTCACCTCACCCTTGTTTTAATTACCATTCTGGAAACCCCTTGTTCTTCTGATTTGAAATCATTCTGACTAATTTGAAATACTAATCTCGTATATAATGTGTATTTAAATTAGTAGTTCTGTAGTCAGAAAATCGACTAAGATTACCCTGAGCTTTTGAGTTAGACCTCACCCTCAGAAATTAAGGAATCTACAAGATCTGAATGGTGCAGCACATAAGCTGAAGCCAAGCCCTACTCCAAACCTCACCCAAAGTTACAACCTCACTCAAGTAATACACAAGAACCTCAGCTCGGCCCATTCTTAACAGTATTTTCTGACTCACACTCCTGATCTCGTATTAATGTCCACCATGACTACTCGCTCTAGTATTTGCACTGTTAGACAGGTTATGGCACCCTTGACCCCATCTAATCTGCAAGCAATATCAGAATTATGACAAATCTCTGAACAACCCAAGGATGTACCCTCCCCCAATACGGTTGATGCTGGTCAAGGCCGAGACCAAGGATGCAGGACCCCTCCACCTCCTGGGCCTCCTGATAATGGCCCCCCTGACAACGACCTGGACGATGATGATAACCCATTCCAAGATGCTCACAGTGTCGATACAAATATTGACTCAGATGAGCTTGTTAAAAGGGTTTTCAAATGTCTCACCCAACCAGCCACTGCGGATTCAGGGTCCTGAGCCAAAATTCATGAACCTGAGGTTTACAATGGCACAGATCAAGCTAAGCTCCATACATTTTTCCTTCAATGTATGCTGAACTTCTGAGATCACCCATCCACTTTCAAGACAGGCACATCAAAGATGCAGTATACCATCTCATACCTCTCTGGCCCCACCCTACAATATTTTGAACCTGTCATCCTAGGCAAGATCTTTCCTGAGCCTACTTGGCTCTCAAATTGGGAAGAATTTTGCACCAAACCCAAAATGAATTTCAGCCCCTTGAACAATGCTGCACAAGCAGAAATAGAGCTTGAAAAAATAGTCATGAAGGATCATCATCAAGCTGCTCACTACTTCATCGACTTCACCCGAGCTTCCACTCACACCCAGTGGAATGACACCTCCCTCACTCACATGGCTTACAAGGGGTTGCCAAAGCATATTAAGGACAGTCTCCTTAATTTTCCTCACTTCAAGTCCCTTGCCGAGCTTCGAAGCTTTGTGTTGGAAATTCATAGCAGATACTGGGAATGCAAGGAGTACGAAAACCTCACATACCCCGCCCAAGGTTCTAACACGTCCTCCAACCAGTCCAATCCTCCCAACCAATCCAACCAGTCCTCCTCCAGCTCTAACAGAGCCATAAGGGGAACAACAACAACAACAACAACAACAACAACAACAGCGGAAACCAGAAGTCCACAAACAATACCAAGACTCCTGACCTTTGATCAAAGCTCAGGAAGGATGGTAAACTCCTGCCCAAGGAGCATCAGCAATGCATCAACCAAGGGCTGTGTCTTCTGTGTGGTTTGAAGGGCCTCATGGTAAAGGACTGCCTGAAGTCTAAATCAACAAACTCCTCAAATCCCAAAGCTCACGCTGCCAAAGTGAGCTCTGACTCCAAGGCCGAAGATTCCTTGGCCATGGAATCAAAAAAATAATAAGCAACCTCAGAACCATGTGGCCTGAGGATTGCGGTAACCTCGCTCATGTGCTCACTTTAAATACTGTTTCTTCCGCTCTTTCAAAGAACTCTTTAGTATTAAATTTGACATGTACCCTTATGCCTAAAACCTGTTTAGTTACCCTTCTTGATTGTGGTTCTTCTGATTGTTTTATCAAATCACAAGTAGTGCAGAAACATTCTCTACTACCTACTGTCTCTGTACCCCCCATTCCATTAAAACTATTTGATGGTACTACTAACTCAACCATCACTCAGACTATGACCATTCCAATCCATTTTCCAACTGGCAAACTTCAGACAGTTACCTTCTATGTAACTTTGTTAGATGGCAGCTGCTCCACGGTACTTGGCTACAACTGGCTCACCCGCTACAATCCAACAATTGACTGGGTATTGGGCAGTATTACCTTC